>QZCP01000268.1:244418-284085 GCA_003956705.1 Brevipalpus yothersi | reverse complement strand
GAGAGAGAGAGAGAGAGAGAGAGAGAGAGAGAGAGAGAGAGAGAGAGAAATGTACGGTCAAAGGTTTCTTGAGCTGGTAGCTGGTGAGAAAAATTTGCAAGTTAAAAAAGAGTGTAACAGCAAATCATGGATAGAAATTTGATTTTTTACTTTGAAATATTATTTTATGCTCTCCTCTACTTACTCTTTGCTGAAGTGGTTCATGAGCCATACAGTTTGATGTGGGGAATGAATATTTTTCACATTATATAGAATGTCTTGAATATTTATTCCCGGTTATGTGTTCAAAAAGAATGGAAAGGATGGAAAAAAGAGTAGAGAAAGAAGAAGAAAAAAAATGAGAAGTCAGCAAGGGTTGAGAGCTGATATTCGATCAGTCTTCTTGATTTTGTGTGTCAGGATCAATTGTGAATATGGAGCAAGAAATAATCGAATTTGCTCTCACATCTCTTTCTTTTTGTCTTTCTTTCTTCTCTCCAGGCCAACGCATCCAATCGGCTATTCTGGTGAGTTGAAAAAAAAATCAGAAACAACTAACAAAGCTAATGCATACTCATTGATCAATCTGACTCTTCCAGGTTCGAAAGCAACCGCATCGATCGGTACTGGTATTTATTAGCTATTCATGAATCTTGTTCATTGGCTGGGTGGTGCTTGAAAGAGGGTGTTCTAAGATGTCCACTTCGTGTTCAACCAGTCTTTCCAGAGAAACTATAATCTTACATTCTAGGGGGAAAGAAGAAAGAGAATCATTTCCAATACGCACAGCAGAAGTCTAGGTGTTGAGAATAGATGGATAGGAGACCCTTTACACTTTTATTACTTTGCCCTGGGAGAATCTTGAACCTAAATGAATGCGACTCTCTCTCTCTCTCTCTCTCTCTCTCTCTCTCTCTCTCTCTCTCTCTCTCTCTCTCTAAGCCCATGTGCAAAAGATTCTTCAGAGCCTTCAGTTAATGATCAAGATGTTTCACTTTCCAGAGAAAAAATTAGACTTTGTATGCACATACGAGATGTGAATGAATGCTCTATCTCTCTTTCTCCCCCTCCACGTGTATGAGAAGCATCCCCCTAATCATCATTTTGCCAATGAAGTGATTCTCCAGAGAATTTTCTCTTCCCAAAATATCATCATCAAAATGCTCATCGAGTATACTCATTTTTTAGGTCACAGTTCTACTGCTGGTGGCTCAGCGGCGGCCGTTGCGGCTGCCGCTGCTGCAGCGAGTAATTCCAGTAGAAGAACTAGTAGAGGCCTTGGTTTGATTAGTGGTACATCATCATCAGCGAACTATTCATCTTTGATTACCGGTCGTCATAGTAGTAAATTTGATGCTTCAACTGACTCTCATCATCATCCACCGCCACCTCCATCAGCTTCTCAAGACGTTTTCTACTACGGGGGCATGACTAGTGGAGCCCTTGATTCACTTGTTTCTCGGACAAGAAGCTCAACTCATCGGAAAGGTAAGCAAATATTCACAGAGAGAAGGAAAAAAGTCTTCTTCTTTATTCTCCTGTGTTTCCTCTTCCTCTTCTTCTTCCCTCTCTCTCTCTCTCTCTCTATCTATCTATCTTTCCATCTATCTATCTAGCTTCATTCTCTGGGAACCTTTTACGCTTTGTTCAGCTACTTGTTATTCCTTACGATGCAAGACATTTCACTTCATACTCGCATATGCCTTGAGCTTAATGTTCTCTTATACTCTTTCTTACTCTCTCTCTCTTTCTGTCTGCCAGTCCCAATAGCGAATGTATTCCCTGAGACTAAAGCACAAGAGAACAAGTGATGAATGTGAATGAGAATGAGAATATGAATGCATCGAGTGAGAGAGAGAGAGAAAGGCAAAATAGGAATAATCACATTTGTCTACATACAGACAGCGTTCAAGCTGTATTCCATTCTGACACACACACACACACGTGTACACATAAGCTCACAGTGTATTAAGGCATTGCATGAATTAGCTCTTGAGCAATATTCTTGAAGAAGAAAATGCTGTTGGAGAGTGCTTGATTATTATTGTCCCAATTTTTAATGTCAATCATCAAGATGATGCTTTGGGAATCATTGTAACAATCTAGTAGGTATAATAATAATAATGGCAAAAGAATAGAAAGGCTCAGGTGTAAAAGTAGGTCTCGATCGAATGCTGTGTGTATGTGAGTGTGTGTGTGTGTGCTTGCACTTACCACGATGCATTCAAGTTTGGTGAATCGTGACCATCACGAACAACTTTTCTAATCATTATCCAAAAGTAATATGGACATGAATGCATTTGAGTTTGCTTTTCTCTTTCCAATACACACACACACACACACACTCACACACATAGATTCATGGTAACCTTACCCACTTTTTTATTCGACCTCTGGTTGCATTTTCTATGGGAATTTGTGTTCAATACTCATTCGATGAAGCCCTTGGAGAGAAAGTAAAGGAAAGAGAGTCAAAAAAGAGTGAAAAAAAGAGCAAGAGCAAGCAAAATCGATTTTCCATTACATATCACAAGAAGAAATCTCTCTCTCTTTCCCTTTCTCTTTCTCTTTCTGTTTTACTTTTTTTCTCATCATTTTTCTAGGCTCTCACCAAAACTCATATTCTTATCGAACTAATCTCCATCTTCTTTTCTCTTTTCCATTCTCTCTCTCTCTCTCTCTCTCTCTCTCTCTCTCTCTCTCTCTCTTTCTATTCGATTCTCTTCGTTCTGCACCACACTCATCTCAACTACATATCCACATCCTGCTGTTCATCATACCATGAAATCACCAAAATTTTTGTCACACACACAAATTCAAAATGTTCCATGGAATAATGACAATGATATCCACCATACACAGTGCCAGATCGCTCCTCAGGACAATCATCATCTCTTCTCTGTCGGTGTGGCTCCGGTGGAGCCCTTCTTCCTCCTTCAAGCTCGCCGCCCGGTTTTAATCCAGTCAGTAGTTGCTTCACTCGCGGAGCTCAATCGCTGCCGTCCACACCAAATACCAATAGACGTCTCATATCACCTTCACCACGCCTTGATCGAACTTCCCGTGCAAATATTGCTCCAGAAAGAAAAAGTGAGTACAATATTATGGATTCCCTTCAATATTTGTTCACCATTCTTCTTGATTCCCTTTGAATTCTTCACCTAGTTGATAGCTCAATCTATGATCACATTCCTCATATTCTTCTTCTTCTTCTTCTTCTTCTACTTCCATCTCCTCATTCCTTCTCTCTGTCCATATCTATCTATCTCTCTTCTCCCCCTCATTCTTTCTATTCTTTCAATCTATCCAGAACAAGATCATTCAATACCTCCTCCTCCTCCTTCAGGACAACTGCCTATCTTACCTCCCCCAATACCAGGATTACCTCGCGCTGTAGATCCGTGTCATACAGGCTACGGCATGACTGGCTCAACAGTTGAACGTGGCCCATTAGGAATGGGTGAAAATACTGCATTAAATCCGGGTCTTGGAGTGGACAATGATGGACGCTCCATTGGCTCTCGGGCACGAACATTGAATCAAGTTTGGAGTCAACAAAGACGTGCCATACGATATCGTGCATCATCCAGTCAGCCACTAATGAAAGCCTCCTCACTTGTGATCGGTCTAATAGCTGCGCTTGTAATCGGCTTCATTGTGCTCTCTCCATTGTTTCATATTCTACTTCCATGACATAGACATACACACAAAAAAAACAAAACAAGATATGAGAAAGAGAGAGAGAGTTAAAAAAAATTTGGTTTAAACAAAAAGTGTTCAATCAAAAATATTTAAATGGAGTAGAAAGAATAAATTATCCTCATCAATGCAACCAAAAAAAAAGAATCTCACTCTTCTCTAATTAACCTCAATCGTGTGTGTGTGTGTGTGTGTATGTGTGTATATGTACATATAATTTTGGGCTCCAAATGAATGCCACTGCCATTTAACAGTATACATATCAATGTTCATTTCATCCTCATCTTAACGGTTCTTTTTCGTCTACTAACACACATACTCATACACCATCAGTATCATTTTCGGTAGCATTTGTTTTCGCGATTTGGCTCTTTTTTTCAAGAGCATCCTTCTTCTTCTTCCCAGTGATCGTGAACATCGGAAAGGACATGCCGTTCATTGTCCACTCATGGAAGGATAACCATTATCAATGATGAATTTGGCTTATCGCTTGAATTGGCTTCATCGTAACCAATCAAATGTTAAATTAATCACGAACTTTAGCCTGTCTCAACCGTGTGTGTGTGTTTGTTAGCTCAGTTCACATCCATCCTCATCTTCACTCTTTTTATTTGATCATAGCATCTCTGTTGTCCCACCAGTTTGACAATGCTGACAGAGAAGAGCATCCAAGAGAGAATGAAAGCTGAGAGAGAGAGAGAGAGAGAGAGAGAGAGAGAGAGAGAGAGAGTGAGTGAGTGAGAGAGAGAAAGTTTGAGAGGGGTAGAAGAGATGATAAGAGAGGAAGAGAGTGAAAGAAGAATGTTGTGCCTTCAAGCGAGAGAAAGCTAACTGAATTCAATCAAAGAAATTGAAATATTGTTAAAGATCTGGGTCAGCTATTTGACCGAAAGATTAGAGCACCATATTGACATGATTCAGCTATTTTATTTTCTCTCTCTCTTTCTATCTCTTTCTGAGAGCTTGAAGCTGGTATCTTAGAAAATAGTATCAGAGATACAGTACAACAAGCCTTCTCTCTCTCTTTTCCATCCAACGTCTTGGCCCTCATTTTCATCTCTCTTTCTCTTCTCTCTCAAGCAAGATTCTCATCCCATTCCATTTATCTTTTCCACTCAGACTCACAAGTTATTCCAAACATCTCACCCTGGAATATCGATTCATCACTTTCTTATTCTCCTTCTCTTTTCCCTCCTCTCTTTCTTTTTCTCTCTTTCTCTCTCTCTCTCTCTTTCCTATGCTAAGGCTCAAGACTGAGTGACCTTTATCTATTCTGCCTCCTTATTGAACAAGAAGATATTTCAATCCATTCTAGTCCAGTGTTAATATATTCATACATATCAGCCAGCCAACAGTGTAGTTAATGATGTTATGGTGAATATCGATTTCATACATTCATCTATCTATTCCTTTTTCTCTTTCTCTTTCTCTTCCTCTCTCCCCTCATCTTCTCACATAAGTATACAGAAACACTAATGTCATTTACATCGGTTTGAAGTTGAGGAGTGAGTAAATGCTTTCACCGTCTTTTCTATCTTTCTCTTTCTCTCAGATGGATAAATGAATGAATGAACAATTTCATGAGTGAATATATGAATGAGAATATGATGTGAAAAGGTGAAGAAAATATATCGGTCTCAGCTATATAGAGACAACTAAGCATCATCATCAGCATATATATACTTCACTAGTCAAATGTATGCTCAACGAATATGTGTATGCATGTGTAGCTTGAGTCCATCTAATCTTATTCACACACATACACACAAAGGGATAGCCTGTTCAATATCCAAATCATACAAGCTACTTGATATGGTTGATATTCATCTCTTTTCCACGGTGACTTGCTCTCTCTCTCTCTCTCTCTCTCTCTCTCTCTCTCTCTCTCTCTCTCTCTCTCTCTCTTATAGTGCCCTTAATAATTTTTGTGGAAAATACAAAACATTCTCTGGACTTTCTCAGCCTCTCTTCTGGGATTGAATCATAGATAAGATTTGTTCAATCTATCTTGATTCACTTTCGTGCGAGAATCCATGCATCTCATCATAACAGAAAACCCTTTGCATCACTTTCTCTCTATCTCTCTTTTTCTACTTTCTCTTCATCCACTTCTTGTCCAAACACTCTCCTGAGGATTATCGAAACGATTATTAAAGAGAGAGAGAGAGAGAGAGAGAGAGAGAGAGAGAGAGAGAGAGAGAGAGACGAAAACCTAGAAGCTTTCACTTGGACTATCCAGTTTCATCGAGTATACACACGTTCTTCTTTCTCTTACCTTTTTTTTCTATTTTTCGTGCACCCAAAATGTGTAAGTGCATGTATCATCTCATCTAACATTCATTCATCTCAATTGAATCTGAATAGTTGAACGATGATGAATGATATGAATTCATGCCATCGAGTACACACATATACATACAAACATGTACATGTATGCATTCTCACTCACACATAGACACAAAATTTTACTCTCTCCTTCAACTATTCCGTCTTTCCTTCATTTCTTCCACTCTTCCACTATTACGTCTTGTGAAACCCGAAATACTGAAGAAACACTAATAATAAAAGGAGGAGAACTCAAAATTTTAAAGTGAGAGAAATAAATCTAACTACAGGAGTAACTTTGTTATCTTGTACTTTATTCCACTTCAAATAAAATTTAACCAGGAGAAAGGCTTCAACCGAAAAGATAGTAGACCAAGTATGGAATCTAAAGCATCTTCCAATATCGAGCTCAAAGAGAAGAAAAACCTAGAGAAGATCAAACAAGTGATGGCAAGAGAGAGAGAAAGATATGAGAACTTGGACTGTACTTTTGAAACTTCAGTACAGTCCAATCATGGTTGACACGAGCTTATGTACTCTCCGAATATGTTATGTCTTCTAAGTGCTAATGCACGGACAGAATACAAGCTTAAAGTGACACTGGTCATCAGAGAGGTCATCCCATGAGATTATCAAGGAAATTCCAAAAATAAACTCCTTTTCTCTCTCTAGACGAGAAGATTGATGAATAAAATCGGGCACATACACACACACTTGAATGGAGCATCTTCAAGACAGTTTAGCAAAGTGTGTGCGGAGGCGACTTTTTTCGACTGAAAGCATCTCTTAATGTAGCCATTTTTTGGTGAATACTGAAATAGCAATCTTTTGGGTGCTCCTCATATTGCTGATAAATATATTTTTTCCTTTTTTTACAGTCAATAATATCGGCAAGGTTAAACATTCATCAATTTTTGACATCAAGGACTGCCTATTAAATCAAATTAACTATTGATCACTTAGGTTGGCAAAGAATTGATGTGTATAGCTTGCTTTTGGTGAGAAGGTTTCTTCTTCACTATTCTTTCCTTTATCTCTCGAAAGGAGCAAAAAGGAAAATGCTTCTCTATTGTAGAAAAAAAGTATAGATAAACAAGTGTATAAAAATTTAGTACTATTCTTTTGGGTTGAATAATAAAATATTAATCGGTCAGCAAGCTTCTCTTGGAGCTCAATTTTGAACTTGAGGGCATTAAATGAGATTGTATGAGAAGTCCATATGAATAAAAGTCTATTCTTCTCTTCATCTTCTCTGTCATCTTGGAGAAAAAAAGAGGGAATACAACCCATATTCACATCTTCATATCCAGAATATCCTCTACTCTTCATATTCTACTCCTTTCTCTCCCTTTCTTCCTTTATTCCTCTCTTTCTCTCTAATTGAGCCAACACTATGACACACTACAGCCTACCAGCATCAGAATCTATCTGTCAGAATTTTATCCGCCTCACGAGCACACATAACAGGCATCACCATAACCGTCACTTCCATAGGCATACACTTTCTCTCTCTCTCTTTCCCTCTCACTCTTGGTTGGATCGACTTTTTGCACCCTCATAAACACACACGTATACACACTCATGAATATCCAAATATCATTTAAATTCATTCAAATTCATCAAACCATGCATTCACCATCCAATGTGTATAGCTGTGAGGCGTATGTATGTGTCGTCGCAGGTCGCTTATGTAAGCGCGTATTCAAGCAAATAATATTATGAGAATGGAAAAAGGTGGACAATAAGTGTTAACAATAGGGCTCATGAACAAGGAATGAATATGCTGAATAATATTCGAATTTGTTTTGTGTGTATGTGTATGAGAATGAATGCATGTGTGTGTGTGTGTGTGTGTGGATGGCAAGAATGGACTCATACTGATGAATTGTCCATGCAAGTGTGAAATAGAAAAATTGGGAGAAGAATAAGAATATGAAGAAATTGAAATTGATCTGGACATTAGTGTGATGAAGAAATCCATTATCATCATTTATGTTGGCTGATTTGACTGGTACATATATACATATATATACTCATGAATACGCCAGTCAGTCTTTTCTGGGAGAAGAGAGAGAGAGAGAGAAGCTTCCAAAAGACATCAAAAAATCAACTGACAATCAGTTATAAAGGGCTGGAAAGTGAATGAATAGCAAAAGCTCCCTAGAAAATTGAATTAAATTTTAATTACTTTCACCTTGAAGCAATCTCTATTTGTAGAGACTTGGAGAGTATGAGAAGAAGAGAAAAAAGCTTGGGAATAGTTTATCGATTTAAAAGCTTCTCAGAGCTATACAAAATTGATGAAAGAGCAATAATGTTCTCCATTATCTTGAAGTTAGCGTGGTGAGAAGTATGTTATAAAATGATCAGATCAAACATGAAATTGTACTGGGCTCTTATACTGCTGGGAAAAGTTCATGTCTTACTAATTTCGAAAAGATAAAGAGTTGCCAAGTATGCATTTTGGCCATTTTAGGGAATCTTCCAAGAAAATATCATCAAGCTAAGAGTTAATACAGGACTATCAGGAGGGAAGAAGAGAAATTTCTGGTCAAATGTATTTGAAAATAAATGGAGCCTCATTTAGGTGAATGATTGTGGTGGTTTTTCGATTGAGACCAAAAATAATCATTATTTTCAGGAGATTCTTTGAGCTAACATGAATTCTGAGGGATAAGCTGTAGAAATTCCAGACACATCAAGGAACAGAGAAAGAGAAAAAGAGACAGAAAGAAAGGAGAAGATTTGGCTAACAGTGGCGGAAACACTTATCCATGGAATATTAGCGAAATCGTCTCAAAGTTTCAACTTATTTCTCTCCTCTATACTCTCATATATATACTCTTTTCTACTCTTCTCAATCTCACGGTATATACAGAAAATTCTTTTTGATAGCTATAATCATTGTGAGCAATAATTCGCATAATCATCAAACGTAAAGAGTTGGTAAAAGAGTGTATTCTTTCTCTAGAATATCGCGTATATATATACACATTTATGCTGGTTGGATGTTGATAAGGAGCAAATTTTTCCACCCACTGGTAGTCAATGATCATGAAGGCTCATGAATAGAAATGAAATTGCCCTAAACTTTGATCTGTAAAATCAAACATCCAATTGCTTTTAACCATTTTCATGCTAGTTTATTGTCCACGCTCCACTTATCTTCTCTCTGTCTCTGTCTCTCTTTCTCTCTCTCTCTTCTTTATTCCTTTTTCTCATTTTCTTATTCTCCTTCCAAAAGATTCATTCTCTTCAATTCTCTCCTCACTCACAGTATTGCAAGCTATTCTTCAAGCTTTGATGACTAACCTAACTTGCTGCCTTCACTATTACGGCTATTACTTCTTTGGGACACTTTCCAAATTCATGATTCAGACAAACGGGTAATCAAACGATTAACTGAACGGACAAACTCGAATTTCTCTCTTTCGCTCTCTCTTCACTGGTGTAGTAATTGTTTTCTCCTCTGATTGTAAACGACAGCCATAATGGGTACCCAAAACATCTTCCATGTCCATACAGAGAGAGAGAGAGAGAGAGAGAGAGAGAGAGAGAGAGAGAGAGAGAGAGAGAGAGAGAGAGAAAAGCATCAGTTTGAATCTCGAGAGCCTTAACAATGTTGGAAGGTTGAAGGCAAAAGCGGTTTCATGGCTATGATGACCTGAAAAGACAAGGATGAAGCGTTGGGCGTGAATGGATGGCTTTCAATGAGTCGAGATTATAAGCTACTTGTTTACAAACAATACCAGCCTCACATAGACATTTTTCTTCGATTGACAGGTCTATGTGTGTTTGGAAAATAATGGAGAGAAAGTAGTATAGTGTATATCTATGTGTGTGTGAGAGAGAGAGAGAAAGAGAGAGAGAGAGAGAGATGGAAGGATTCCAAATGGATGGTGTATAAGATTGGAGAGGAAAGCGTGAAGAAAGATATGATTCCTTGATAGGGTTTACAACAATTGTTGGAATTCTCATCAAGAAGTCAATCGAGCTGAATATGATCATTGTGATTGGGATTAGTGGAATTGAAGTAGTAGTGAAGCGAAAAAAGAATTGAGAGCGAATGCTGAAGAAGATGAACAAGTGAATGCAACTTCTTCATCTCGTCTTTTCGATCATCTTTTTGCTCGAATCGTTCGTTTAAGGCTTCTCTTTCATGCCTTTTCACTTGATTCAAGCCCAATACAATATATGAGAAAGACCAATACAGAGAGAAAGAGAAATAAAGAAAGAGAGAGAGAGAGAGAGAGAGAGAGAGAGAGAGAGAGACATTTTTGTACGGATAACCCAAAAGCCACCCATAAGATGGCTTCTCTTGACTACCAGAATAATCGATACAGGAGAACCGGTGGACTGATTATTTCTTGATGAAATATTTTCCACCACTATTTTGGTAGCATATAATATTTATAATGCGAATAGAAGAATAAGAGAAGGAATCCAAATGAAACTTGCTCTGCTTCTTTTCAACATTTTCTCATTGTTTTTTCAGAAGGCTTTCACTCTCTCACTCTCTCAGTCCCTTGTATTCTTCATACACTGGTACTGGATTGTGTCTTATTGTTTTGCCTTCATCTTCTCATTTCATTGGCAAACTTGTGTGAACCCCTTCTCAAGATGAATCTAGATCTCACTTGACAATCATTTTGACAGTTTCCTGTGTGCATCCCATTCTAATGCCCATTCCGATTTACGCCATGAAGTATGACCAAAATAATCCAATAACCATCATCATGCTTTTACTCGACTATCTTGAGAAATATTCTTCCCTCTATCCAATAAGAATCAATAGTTTGAAGATTTTCCTTTCTCTTTATATATATCTCTTCTTTCTCTCTCTCTCTCTCTCTCTCTCTCTCTCTCTCTCTCTCTCTCTCTCTCTCTTCTCTAATGTCAATCTATTACACCAAAAAGAGGGAATAAGAAAGCATCCGATAGCCTCTCTCAATTTCACTATTCTCTAGCCAGTGTATATGGAACAAAATAAAGTCTACCAGTTTTGCCATCGATTGCTCTGACTTCGATACTCGAAATCGATTTTTGTTTCGATCGATTCTATCCCGTTGAATGGGATGCTGGGCAAAAATTGATCACTTCCCATCTTCTCTCTCTCTCTTTCTCTCTTTTCCTCTTTCTCCATGTTCTTTCTCTCTCCCAGTATGTGAAAAGAGAAGCAAAATGTTGAAGAGGAGAGCAAAAGATGTAGACGAAGATAGATAAATAGAGAGACCCATTTTATCTTTATCATCCTCAAACTTTCATGATCTGATGTTGCGAATTCGATTATGCCAGGCATCTGTAGCCTCTACATCCGTTTTTCTCTCTTTTCTCGTGAATATTTTGATCTTTCTTCAGTGAAAGTAAAGAGAAAGAGACAGAGAGGGAAAGGGAATCCGTCCATGGATGTTATAAAAGATACGCGATTTTATTTTCTCCTCTCTACCAAGTTACATGACCATAGAGAGAGAGAGAGAGAGACTGGGAAGAAGAGAAATAAGATGAAGAGTATGAGAGAAGAGAGAGAAAACTTTTTCTCAATTCACATTAGATCCATATATTCGTTTGATTCAGTTTCGTTTGTGGCCCAGAAAAGCAGATCAATATTCCATGGCTTTATTTTGCTGTCTTCTTTTCGTCTTCTTTCATTCCTCATGATTCTCTCTCTTCTCTCTTCTTGAATCTCTAGAAGTAGTTCTATTTCCTATTGGTTGAGCCTTTTCATTCTTTCCACCTTGAATCTGGAAAAGATATCTCTTTAACGTTACACTCTACTCATTATCTGGCCATCACTTTGTTGCCTTCTTCATTCCATTCCTTATAATGGCAGAGTATTCTGTGAACAAAATCCAAGTGAAAGTGAATGGAAAAGGATGAAAAGGGCCAGAGAAATACACAGTTACAAAGTCAAGTGAGATTCTGACTGAAATAGGAATTCTAGGGAAAAGCGAGATAGAAAGAGAAAGAGAGAGAGAAAGAGGAAAGATTGTGGATGTTGATGCAGGATGAAGGATGAACATGATGAAAGAAGTGAAGTGAACGAAAAGTACCCAGAAAAAGATGGAGAAAGAAAGATTCCGCTTAGAAGTCAAACTGATGGTGAGAAACGAATATGGCAAGATAAATTTGGCCAAATATATTCAAGACAATTAAGACTCTCTTTCTCTTTCTTTCTCTCTTTGGGTAGATTGTTGATCTTTCCTCGACTGTTTAGCCTGTGTGTGAATGCTATACCATGCCAGTAAGTACCAAATGACAAGCGACTGTGAATCTGTTGGATAGAATAAGATGAAGATAATAAAAAAGCGAAAGTAATGTCTTGTATACACACACACACACACAATACAATACAATGGAATAAGAATGAAGATGATAATGATGAAGGCAAGCTCAGCATGTATACGATTCCTTACGTTTTTCGTTGTTTAATTAATTAGTCTAATTTGCATCCTCATTTCCCTACATTTTGGACATAATCGGACTGTTTCATGTTGAGTAACGATAAAAAAACATGCGCCATCATATGGGCATCATGAGAATTGCATCTTTCTTCCTCTATCTTCCTCTATCTTCCTCTGGATCTTGCAATCCACCACTTTAATCTCATGCTCTTCCAACCTGGTCTAATATGCGTGAGCGCGTTCCATGGCAATATTAACCTTTCACTTGGATGCTTTCTTCTTTCCTTCTCTCTCTCTCTATCTTTTCTCTTCCTTATTCTCTATGTTACTTTTCCTTCAATCAGTCTCACCAAAGTGTTGCTTTTGATGCTCAAAGGTGATGGAAATCCAAAATCTCAGAGCAACAGCATCTCCTTCATCGATCTCCTCTTATTTTCTTTCTCTTCTCTCTCTCTCTCCTCTCTTTCAGCTCAGAGCACTTTGCGATTATCAGGCAAGATTCTCGCACTCAATCGAATTGCGAGCGACGCAGATTTTTCTGATTTACTGACTGAAATCAGTGAAATTCTTGTTTGGAAGAACTTTTCCTCCTTATTCGCTTCTCTTCTCTTCTCTCCTCTCTTTCTCATTTTCTTCTCCAAGCCTATTGAATTGTATTGATGCGCGCATGGTAGAGCAAGTGAATGTTCGTCACTCTGTTCTGTATGGAAAGTGAATAGATGACGACCACAGACTCTATCACTTTTTCGAATGCATGTGAGTGTATATTCGAATCTCGATTTCATAGTCATGAGAGAAAGAGAAAGAGAGAGAGAGAGAGAGACGCAAGAAAAGTCACTCGAGAACAAATATATGCAGCAGTATTTGTAATGAAACAAGCCTCGATTTTGACATGAAGTGGTGTGATATGGGGCACACACTCATACATCTATTACACTGCTCTCATCGATCCACAGGTCTATGGCAAGTAGTGTCCAGAGACTGGCACGAAATACCATAGATTATGACGCTCGGGACAATTTAGGCTACATCTAGTGTTTGAAGCAAATGTATCGTTTGCCATGAAGAGGAGAGATATTTTCCTGACACACAGTCACAGCCAGTCATTTTGAACTTTTTCTAGAATATTGCTCCTGGCATGTAACCATGCTGTGCTTCTCGCGTGTATCTCTTCTCCATCTTTTATTCCTTCTCTTTCTCCCTTTTTCTCTATCTATCTCTCTATCTCTCTTTCTATGTTCAGAAAAACTGGTCCCTGGATTCTCACCATTCGCTTGTTTGCTTTCCAATAATACTCTTTCGGCTCTAGGGGGTGAGATCGATGGAATATAACAAGCGAAGGGAATACTTTTCCAATATATACCAATAAATACTGGTACAATATATTCATGTGAATAAAAGTTCTGACCCATACTAATATTCGTACGAGAATGTGAAAATATATTCGAGCAGTTACAGTGAAAGGGGAAAGAAAGAGATAGAGACAGAGAAAGAGAGAGAGGAAAAATCACCCAATATTTTCTATCTTTCCAATCAGATGAGCGAAAATAAGGGAAAAGAGAGAGAAAAGCAATAAGTAAGGATAAATCGGAAACAACAAAAAAGATGAAGGTAATTAAGGATTGAATTTGCTTGCTCCAGATAAAAGATCTTCTCCTTCTTCTTCTTCATCTCATTGTCTTCTTGTCCTCATCTTTTTCTTTCCCTTTCTCATTCTCATTCTCTCTCTCTCCAATCTTTTTCTTCCCATCTTATGATAGGATCCTCAACCCAATTGTTCTTATTCTTCCTTTCCATCTCTCTTCCCCTCTCTACCCATCTAATCACCGAGAGAATCGAATCGATCGGATCTGGGCCCTTCTGATCCATCATCATTCAGCATGAGACTAGTCCATGTATATACGCATACATGTACAAGCACCAGCATCTTACCTCAATTTCCCATAGACTCTCTCTCTCTCTCTCTCTCTCTCTCTCTCTCTCTCTCTCTCTCTCTCTTTGTATTCTTACTTTCATATACTCACCACCAAACCCACTTCATTCTTTCCATCATTCACACCCTCTTTCTATCCACATTATGGAGTTTCCATTTCGATGGTCAAATGTGATAATAAACTTGCCCAAGAGAGTCAATTCGATACGTTCAGAGGAAGTTTACAATACAGATATATACACACATACCCATATATATATATATACTGGGTAGAAAAAAAATATATCGACTCCAGTCGAAATGGGTATGAGATTAATGTGAACCAATGTGAACACCATTTTTCGTCTGACCTTTCATCTTTGTCACAAAATAATGTCCAGCCATACAGTTGCAATCCAATCGAAATGGCCACTACAACATGAACCAATAAGCTTTTGGGAAGAGAGAGAGAGAGAGCAGAGAAAAAAAAGTAAGCTTCAACTAGAAAGCCCAGGGAATCAGGAAAAGGATCACATGAAGAGAGGATAAAGAATACTTTTTTCTTTCTCCGGATATGAGTTCTAGTAGTGGCCTATGGATGATGTATTTCCATTGCCACAGAGCTATCATCATGATTCAAATAGGTCCTCTTTTCAGCATCATATAATCGAACCAATAATTGTTGGAAATTTTTTGTTAGAATTTCAGTTTATGGGAACACAAATTGGCTTGAAATGGTTATATGTGATGATTTGTGGAAGAGCATTCAATATCATGATCACAATGTTTTGTTACTATTAAAAGATCCAAAGGGTTGACTTCAGACTGAAATGAATTAGGCATCTTGAATTTGAAACTGTATAAACTTTGGCAATCAAACAGCAAAAAATGAGAAACAATAAAATATCTGAACCCTTCAGAACTTGCAACGACTTCAAAACACATTTTTTAAAACATACCTTTCTCCGGTCGAATAGAAGAATTTTGATGGTATTTTCAATGATCTTAATTGATGCAGATTCCTGTGGTTACTTAGAGTAATTAGATAAGACTTAACACATGAGCATAGAACAATACATCATGCTAAAACATGCAAATTTTTCCCCAGTAGCAAATTGCACCTTTTTAAAGTCAAATAAATCAATGCAATAACTTCATGAGGTTGGAAAAATTGGACCTCAACTCTGAGTGAGAGAAGCACATGGGCTCAATGGAAAATTTTTCGGGCTGTTGAGCAAATTGTCTGGGGAAAGAATGCGAAAAGAGTGTAAAAAATGTTTTCCAGATTCGATTCATTTGGTCTGAAAGAATGAGAAGGAAATAAAGAAAAAAGAGTTCGATGTAAATAACCTTCAGCATTAAACTCATAAAGTTTCGATAGAAGAAAAAAACAACACAAAATCTTTCAAGAACTGACCGGAAATTCAACAGAAGAATTTGTTCATAAATCCCAAAAAAACTTATTCTCACTCAACAAAGATTTCAGTCAATTCATTTTCAACTCAAAACACATTCAAATACAGAAAAAATTTCCCTCTTTTTTGAGTGGAATGGTCTATTGATCCAAAAATCTGAAATCTGAAATTCAAGAGCAAATACTGCTTCCCAAAATAGGTACTCATACATCATTCCCCCCTGAAAGTGCCTGTAAAGTATATCAGGTGAGCATAAGATCATCTCATTTATGCTATTTTTTGATTCACCCACACACAAAGCAATCCTGGAGATTGTCATTTCTTTGTGTATCATTTTAACAGAAAAGGTTTTCGAGCTAAATTTATTCTTGAGTATTCAACAAGGAATGAGGATTTCCAGCAGCAACTGTAAAGTTAACAAAACTCACTTATTATGAGTTATGTAAATTTCCAAGAAGATGATTACATCTCATACTTGATGGAATCCTAACTAATGAACTGTTATAATGAACTGTTTTATGGTCAAGAGAAGAGAACAAATTCAGGCTCATAGAACAACGGTTCTGATTCTTATTCATTGAAAAATTCCATTCGTTAGAGCTCAAAGTTCACGATATATATTGGGAACTCACATTTCAACCTAGAATTCACGATATTTTAGCATTTGATTGACGCTTACACTCATGTTTGAGTACAAAACCAATTTTATTTGCCAGAAAACTTTGCTGGCTTTCAAATTTCTGGCATAATATTGAATTTTGTGACATTCTGAGCGACTGATCATCGAATGCATTGTCAATTTCTGGTATCGAGTGTTAAAAGGTAACTATCTCATAATTTGAAAACTTACCACATGTCAAAAGGGAAGTTTAGAATTCAACTATTCAAAATGTTGTGGCGAAAGTATCGAATGTGATCTGATGCTGCTTGGAAGAGTTCTTATACCATTCTTTTTCTTTTCCTAGAATATCACGAAATTTTGATAAAGTAAATGATCTCTCACATACAAAATACAATCGAAAACTGTCTAGCTTGATAAATAGCTTAGAAAAAAACGTACAAAGAGAATATTGAGCATTTCTTGCATTCGGGCGCAATAAATCTCGATTCTGGAATCATCTTAGACATTATATTGTGTTCTAAATCATTATTTCTTGCAACTTGGACCATTTTTTTTCGGACCATACACATCAGTTTATGATAATTTTGAGAGAAAAAATTGCATTTTTCACCATCTTTTGTATTCAAATGAGTAAGAACAACTATGTCACTTGTTATGAAGTTTCTATTATCAGTAATGTAAGTCAAAAATCGGATTTATTTGTTCAATAAAATTTTGAATACCCTATTTTAGTCTAAAAATAACTTTTTATAATACTTTTTCCCATGAAAAACAATATTCATTCATGATCAAACTTGACTTCAAGCTTTAAAAAGAGCTCTAATGAGCTGTTGGCTTAGCAAATCTGTTGTGAGGGTGAATTTACTTTCGAGTTTTGCTCAAGATTTTAATTGTCGAAGCTTAACTTTAAGATTCTCGAACCATTTCCCTTCTATCGATAGGTTTGATCTTTCTCTTGGCCAATCCATTCGATAGAAAGTAAAAAACCTCTTTCTCAGGGTACGACACAATTAATCCGAGGCTAAAGTTTTTCGTAGACAGTAAAAAATGGGATTAAAAGACGCGTTGAGAGTTTACTGCCAAGTATTAATTTTCTCTTTCGACAAGATTACTTTTCGATCAAACAATATTCAAGTTTCTTTCTTGGTAGTCTATTTCAAAGTTTCTGACTGCCATTGTTGAGAAATTTTTTCATGATCAATGAGTCTCCACTAATTTGCACGACACACAGACGAGTATATACTTAGTCAGTAGAGTGAAGAAGAACTTTGGACAATTTTCAGTGGCTCAATTAGCTATCGTTCAGTATGAGAATCATTGTTTATTCTTCCTCGAGGCTAACTTTGGTTTAGAATCAGAATTTGGACTCAGACAAACTTGAATCTGGCTCTTCTTCTTTTATTCAGGCTTCCAGTTTTTGGAGTCCATAGTTCAATTAAATGCATGATATCATCAATTTTAATGGCTTACAATTGAACGATTGAGGATTTGATTGAACTGATGAAATGAATTTTTGTTCATTTTCCTTGCATTCATACGTGCCTAGATGAAAAATAGTATTCTCTCTGTACACAGCTGATCCTTAGCAGAATTGGAAGTTTTGATCAAAAAAACTTCCATTCATAAGGAGAAGAAGAATAGAAGTCAAAGATCAATGACTGAGAGCTCAATTTTCAGTATACACACACAAAATTCTTTGTGCTTGTGTGTTCCACACAGGAAACCTCATAACTGAGATGCTCATGAGTAGAGGTATTCTGAAGTTAGATTGATGCTCAAGTGATGAAGAAAGAAGAAAAAGCTGGTCATGAACTCCATGAATGAGTGGATAGGAGAATAAATATCTAATCGGTTAGAAGCAATTGTGGATGCTTGATCGATTCTCGGATACCAGCCAATCATCGAAAGTTTCGGTAAAAAGCCTTGCGAAAAGTATTCAGTATTCCAATAACACCAGTATGACCTTTGACATTTGGACTGAATATCAATGGGAGAACAAAGAAGCTGAAAGCAAACTGACAAGAAAGTTTACCTCTTAGAATAGATTTTATTGGCAAAGAGAGAGAGAAAGAGAGAAGGAATAGAAGAGGAAAGAAATCGGAGAAAAAGAATTGACAGGAAAAGAATTCTCCATCTTCTCTTTCCTGAGTTTGTTTGAATTTTTTTCTCGCTTCTTTTCCTCTTTTTTTATGGAAGAATTTTTCATTCCATTTCCATCATCGAACGATACCTGGAGGTTACTTTCACCATTGAATTAGGTGACCAAAATAGCATGAAAAAGATATAGAGAACAAATGTTCATTGGATTCATGCTCTTGTTTTTTGAAAAAAGCTTGATTTGTTCGCTACTTTCTTCAGGGATCCAATTTTACGGAGATGAAAATGAAATAGGTAAGAATTTTGGAATTCATCGCTGATGATCATCAGCTAATATTTTCAGGATCATTGATTGAAAGGCACAAATCATCTCAATCTTGAATAGTCGAGTTGTGAATCGAATTATACAGAAAAATTGGCTAAAATCACGGAATTTCAGGGCAAACTGATGAGATATCTACAATGTATTGGAATCTATCCATCATGTCCACTGATTAAGATTGAATTTAACCTATGTATAAGTCCATATATTGTCGTTTTTGGAGAGATTTGGGCTCTTTTTCACTTCTTACCAACTCAGTAAAGAAACTTCTGTGATGCGAACTTTTTCAGAAACTAGTCAAACTTTAAAAAAATATCTATTATTGGATAGGAATGTATTTGTATTTGAGTACTTCAGCATTTTACAAATGTTAAAACTTTTACATCATGCCTAAAGTTTGATGAATCTTCAATGGTGCCAATACAGTTAGCTAATAATTCAACCTCAACGCAATATTGTGCATTCCAAGGCTTTTTTCATTCATAAGGAGGTCAATTTTAAAAACCTCTAAGCAAACAAGGTTATTTGGAAAAAATTTATGAAAAGTTACACATGATTCGCGAATGGATTCAAAGGCTTTTGGTCATCATCATGGATTAGGAAGAGGTCGAAGGGTATTTAAAAACTCAATTGAAAGGATATAACCTTCTTGATAAATTATAAATATAATAGGAAACCGATGAGCTACAAAACAAGCGAATACATTGGAAATATTCTGATGCATTTTCAAGAGTTCAGTGTTCATTCCACCATTTTTTCGAAATGAGATCCTTATGAGTTATCAGTCGATAGAGGATATTCATAATTCGGAGCAGCCCGTTCTGAGAGCGAATGTAATCATGATTGAGAATATTGGAAATGAGAGAAGTTCAGAAAAATAGCTGATTTTGAGGGATCTTATCAGAAAAAGGAAGCTGTTTCTTCCCTCATCATTTTCATTTAATCAATATTAATTGAATCATCTGGGGAGAGATTCAGATCAAAAACATCTAGACCAGATCAGATATCCGCATATTCAGCACATTTGCGTCAATTTGCCCATGCTTTTTGTCGGATGTATGCCTACATGAAGCCTTCTAACATCCTCTCTCATCCGATTTACACTTGCTGAGTTCAAATTTAAGACCGGACTCTCCAACTCTCGATATCCGTTTGGAAATAATGTTCTCAGCATTTTTATCATGTAATTATTTTCTCGTTTCGCTTAGATAAGCAATCTGGCCTCATTTTTTCAACTATCTATCGACTGCAGATAAGTGATATAGTTCTCGAGACCTTATATCTTCAATATGTATTTTTTTGTCATATTCATTGCCTGATAAACACGAGTGTGTACACGTATCTATTATCTATCCTTCAGATACAGCTTCTAGGCTTCGTGTCCACCGATAATATCTCAGCAAAGTTATGGTTTTCAACCAGATTTCCGGTATTCTATCTCTCAAACGCATGGTCGAACTAGATGACAGTGTATCTTTTTCTTCATCTTTCATCTATCTAATAATTTTGGCTCACTGTTTACATGTCAACATCTTCCTGTATTTTGGTGTTGAATCTCTGTTCTACTTTCTCTCTCTCTCTCTCTCTCTCTCTCTCTCTCTTTCTTTCTTTCTTTCTTTCTCATATCTTCTTTTTCATTGTCTCTTCCCTTTCTCTCATCTTCTCTTACTTGTCAAACAGTGGACAAAATCAGCTCATGATTGGAATGGAAGGTAAACGTGAGTGAAAACAACTGTACTGTACAGTGTATGTGTTTGGGTGTGTATGTCAGTGGGTGCTGATGAGTTGATGTGTGGACAAAATAAAATAGGAGTAAATCGGGTGAGGAGATAGAAGATGCTGGAGAGAAATACTTTCAGCATTTGGATGATGCTATTCATCGTAATCATATCCAAAGCAATGGCTGTAGAATTGGTGTACGATATTTTGCTTGTCTATGTGTGTGTGTGTTGCTCAACTGTTCAACTCTGCCTTTGGTATATTCTTGTCACGTTTTGCCAATTCTGATGAGAAAAAGAGAAGAAGAAAAAGAATGAACAAAATGAAGAAGAATTCTAATTCTACGGGTGTCTGATGAGAAGAAGAGTAGCACACAGCAGCAGGTAAAAAAAGGCTGACTGAGCTTGAAGAATAAACCAGCAAGAAGTAACGAGAATCCTAATCCAAACCAGCAACATGGATTATGACCAACATGGTAGACTATAGTCGAATCTATCAATACACTTTTAACAATCTTTTCGTTCTTTCGCATGGAATGAGGAGGGAATTTCGATACGAATGATGATGTGACTTAGAGATGAAATCGATTGAAATGATTCTTAGTCCTGATATTTCCGAATAATTCTTACTCTCTAGTTTAATTTAGAAAACCCAAAATTTTTTCTCAAATACTATTGGTCATAGCAATCAGGTTATGATGATGACAATCATTATCATGTGAGATGAGCTGGACTATGAAGCTGATAAATAAAGATTGTCAGATTTCAAGACTTAGCCTCATTTTGATCTCTTACCATGCAGAAAATCAGGAATCTCATCCTCCAGAGGATTTCAAAGAAAACTCATTCTTATGGGACAGATGGGAACGAAATATTTTTCGCTCCCAGTACATCCTAAAAGCGAGAGAGAGAGAGAGAGAGAGAGAGAGAGAGAGAGAGAGAGATGGAGGCACTCAGCCATTGCTGCATAATAAATACTTTCGAAAAGTATTGATATGGTAATTTGGGACAAGGCAATAAGATTGATTGCTCAATATAGAAAGGAAAAGAAGAACAGATATCAGCTCAGATGAGAGTAGAAGTTGTAGTAGTAGTAAAAGGGAAAAAGGAAGAAGATAAAAGTAAGGAAAAAAAATACAGAGAATCTAAGCGAAATAATCATGTAGATGAGTGATGAAAGAATAAGAAAAGAGAATGGGTCAGCCGAAAAAAAGAAAAGAATTGAATGAATGGCGTCAAGTCTGATTACGAATAGCTCATCATCAGAGGTTAACGGAACCAGTGTTGATGAGGACAGTGAATGGAGATAATTTACTGGTCAATAAGATGTGGATGAAAGGTGCTTTTGTATGGAGTGAATTGAATTGCATTCATCTTTAAGCATCAACTTGGAGCTCAACACACCATCAGTATTCTACTTTGGAATTTCTGACTGGATGAAGTATACATGTGTGTGTGTGTGTGTACACCTCGCAAGGTAGTGTGTTGATTCTGTGTTGTGAGCGACAATTGGTCCATGGTTTTTCATTATCATTCCTGGCCGTAATTGTTCACCGATTAGCATCTAGAAAATGCTCAGATGTGAATTACTCTGATACTACTACTCATCAAATGAATAATCAAGTAAACTTCTCGTATAAAAAGAATGGATGGACCTAGCAAGAGAGAAAGAGAGAGAGAGAGAGAGAGAGAGAAAGAATATTCTTGGATCTTTTTTACCTTCATTGCAGTAGTCAATAACCTTTTTCCTCTTCATTCGTTGTAGAAATGTGTTTCTTCCTGAACATGGAGAAAAAGCTATCTTGAGTATCTTGGAAAATAGAATGAATCTCATCTATTTTTCCACATTGAATCGAATTTATCTTTATTTCACGCTTGAATGTATCATCTATAATTAATAATCATCTCATACAGTGTTAGGTGGAAGTATAGCAAGGGAAAAAGAAGAGATAGTTTTACCTGTTAGTAGTGAGAGAAAACATTCTCTTGGACCAGGTATTCTATTTCACTTATTTTGCTGACTTCTTCAGCTTTTGCCTTATACTTTCACATCAATTTACTTCTTCTTCTTCTTTTTCGTCTTTTTCTTATACTTTTCTACTCTCGATAATATCTTCGTGCTTACTTTTTCTTTGATGTGAAAAAAGAGAAAAAAGAGAAAAAAAACGATGAACAAGAACACGAAATCTTGTTTCCTTTTCATAGAGTATATTGGTTCCGATTCTTTTTCATGAACACCAAAAATTCTCATCACTTTTTGCCCACAGCGTTCACTTTTCATGGTGAGAATAAGAATAGACAATGAAAAGTGGAGAAAAATGAGATGATTTGTCTCCTTTAAACACCTCGACCTATGGGGCATGAGTGTTCTTCTTCACTTCAATTGAATGCATATAAAATTGTAGCCTCTCAGCAAAGATAATGGTTAGAATAAAGAGAGAGAGAGAGAGAGAGAGAGAGAGAGAGAGAGAGAGAGAGAGAGAGAGAGAGGGAATGTGTGTGAAAGGCGAAATTATATCAAGAGCATGGGAGAAAAAGAATTCTTCATTCATGATGGATAGGAAGCGAAAGATTTTTCTATCTTGATTCTAAAAATAGTATATTTTGATTAAGCAACGGAAAATTCTGCCAATTAGTGTATTGTTGACCATGAAGTTTGGGTCCTTCTAGCGAAAGAATTCAGGATGATTACATCCATGCACTCACACACACATCCCAAAGAATATTGAACCTCCTTCTCATACTCTTCAATATTATCTTTTCCGAGAATCAATCTCGCAGCATCATCCATTACATTGTATAGACATGATTCTATCGTGGAACCATTCTTCTTATGTTCTCCATTTAATTATGATTAGAATGGATTCAAATAAGGAACAGAGGAGCAAAGAGGATATTCGTCCAGGCACTTTGCCTCTTCCAAAAACATCACTCTGCCGCCAATCAGATTCTCGACTGAGATGTCTCTTTAAATGAATCTCCATCAAAATGATAGGGTCGAGTGCTAATGATTCGTACCCTGCTCTTCTCTCAACTTCAATCTCTCTCTCTCTTTCTCTCTCTTCATCATCATGTTAGATACAAGTGTACTCGTTTGGGTCCATTGTTTTTGTTCCCGTAAATTATTGTCTTCTCATGCCCTGGTGAATGGTGGTTGATCGAGAGAGAGAGAGAGAGAGAGAGAGAGAGAGAGAGAGAGAGAGAGAGAGAGAGAGAGAGAGAGAGAGAGAATAGTGGACGACAAACAATTGAGCAAGAGAAAAAAAATCATGGAAGAATAATAGAAAAATAGTACTATTGAACATCAGAAACAGTAACATAGAGAATATCAATTGTTGGTGTAGCTAAAAACAGATATACTTTATCTAGAACAACGCTTTTCAAGATTGAGTGAAACACCCATTATCTTTTCTTTCATTCTTTCTTTTTTGGCCTATTATTCCAATTTTTCGGCCATATATAAAGTGTCTTTGTGTTCTTATCTTTTTGGTCAACTTATTCTAGAAATACTGTGGTGAAAATTCATTCCATCTTGCAAGGAAACAAAAGCTAGTCTTTTCATCAGAAAAAAGAAAATAATCAATCTCATATCTACAATTTTGGGTATACTATGTTTGGGTTCTGTCCCCAATTTCTAGTGAAAAATAACACACAAAAAATTCTGATAAGTTCAAGAAGATAGATCCATGAATATCTTGGGGTCAAAAGACATTTTGTAAGTTTCCAAAAATTGTTCCTTCTCTTTCAAAAATATCTCATTATAGATTCCATTGAGCCAAAAATCAATGCACAATGTTTGTTGAATAATAAGTGGAAATTTTTCATGGAACGTGCAATCGAGAAGGAATACAGAGGACTCATTTTGAGAAGTAGGCTTACAAGAAGCCATCAGAATATACATATATACATGTTATATATGAACACTTGAGATTCAGAGAAAGGAAAGAGAGAGAGAGAGAGAGAGAGAGAGAGCAGAAAGAGAAAGACTGATGAATGTTCATCTTACTCTGACAATTCATGAATCCTACAGAATATTGGATCACAATACACAAAAAGAGTCAAGATTTTGCTCATTTCTTTCGATTATCGATGTTCAATGATCATGTTGCTTTAAGTATTAATATTGATTTTCGATTGCTTGCTTGCAAGTCATCTGTGCTGATGGCTAGAAAATCTCTCAATACTCGTGTCAGCCTCAATTTTCGCTTCTTTTGAGATTCAGATTGATGAACAAATGACAGCGTGAATTGATTACTCTCATTAAATGATTGTTCTTCCTGGGTATGCTGAATTAGGAAACGGAAATGACACAAAATAACTGTCTTTCTATATACAATGGAATCGAATACACCATTTTCTCTACCGGAAAATATCATCTTCACTCATTTTATTCATTTCTCGCTCTCTTTCCTAAGTGGTTTCAGTAATATTCTTTGCCTATATTTCAGAGACCTTTAATAGCAAATTTTATCCACAATATATACATATCTCACTGGTAATTCTGATGAGCAGTAACAAAAGAATAGTGAGAACATCAAGGAATCCAACGGTAAAGAAATCCAATGGTAACCGAAATATTTTTATGATGGCTCATATTTGCTGAGGGATTTAGTTGAACATGTCCAAATGATTCAACAACGGAAAGGAAAAAAGTCAAAATGAAATGATGAAGATACCCAAAAGTGTATCATACATATAAAATTGATAGAGATAAGACCAAGAGACTGAAAAAGAAAAATGGTTTTAGTCTGTTATTCCCATTATTCATCAGAATCTTATATATATAAATACTCTACTGTATCCATAGTACCCAATGACCCAGTTCATTGAACTGATTGGATGAGATAGAGATGTTATTTTTTTCTTTTCCAGCTATATCTTGCCTGAGACCCTTTTCTATCCTTGCGTACCAGTCTTATTCATCAAATTGAACCTAAAAGAGGAACAGGAAGAAGGAAAGAGAAAGAGAGAGAAAGAGAAAGATCTAGTCTTCTCTCGTTAACGTTGATACTCTGACCTTTACATTGTCGAGTTCACCTACTTTCGGAGTATTGATGAACTCTATGTGTATAAGCTTTATACAGGACTCTTCAAGGGTTCTTCTAACTGTATTTCTAGTCTCTCTTTCTCTATTTCTCTAACGGTCTCAATGAATGAGGTGTTTTTCGTCAAACATAAATCGAAAAGAAAAGGGGCAGACTTTTTCTCTTTTTGGGTACTCTTGAGATACATATATGTTGGTGAAATTTGAAGCTGAAACATGTTCAACGGTTGCTGATGCTGGGTAAGTGTATGTGTTTTGGAAAGAAAGAGAGAGAGAGAGAGCAACAAAAGTAAAAAAGAAACGAAATAGGCTTCATTGTGTACATGAACAAATGAAATTTGATCTCAATGATGATCTCTTCCTCTCTCTCTCTCTCTTTCTTTCTTTCTCTCTTCTTTACTTGGTCATCTTTTTCCAGGTCCAATCTACACACATATATACAACCATAGACATTACATACATGGCCAATCCGAGAGAGAGGGAGAGAAGTTGTTCAGTTTGAATTGTAGCAGTATCATGGGGAGGTTTCTTACTTCTCATCCATCTCCCTTACCATGAGTGTGTATCGAATATTGTCCTCCTCGGAGACTTGGGAAAGAATAAAAGTGATAAGCTCACCAAGTTAACAAGGAATACAATCGCCAAAAAACTCGTGATCCTCAATATCAATGCTCAGAAGTTGTTCAATGAGAAAGAGAAGAAAAGAAAGAAAGAGTGATGGAAGGCTAGAAGAGAGAGAGAGAGAGAGAGAGAGAGAGAGAGAGAGAATTTGGTGCAACATGAAAGTCAGAAGTGATATGGCATGAATTTTGAATGCATACTGATAAACGGATAGTGAATCCAGAATGAGTTTTGGTAAGAAGGATGAAGAATGAACGAAAGAATGGATACCTTCCATAAAAAGTGAGAAGGTGATGAATTTCTTTATCCAGCTGGAGATAGTTTATTCTCTCATTTATCTGAACTGAAATTCAATTTTAAAGTCTATTAAATATATCAGCCTGATTTGAAATGATTTGAAAAAAATTATCTGAATGATTTTATGGACTATCTTTTTTCTCCATTCGAACTTCATCTCTCACTACTATTTTCACAACATCCTCTTTCACTCTCTCGCTCTTGAATTACTTCTTGAACTGCTCATCCTCTCAGCCAAACTTTTCATTTGATGTTCAGATTTTTTTGATGGAGATAGTTTTCACTCCTCAAAGTGATATTTGATAGAGAACATGTTTTCAGAAATACCGATATCATGCTGTTAAGGATGTTGATGGGATATGTTCACTCAAGAAGAGAAGGAAGAAGAGATAGATAGATGAAAAAAAGTGAAGTGGATGAAGAACGAGGTGGAGTAAAGTGATGGAGAATAAAGAAGAGAGAGAGAGAGAGAGAGTAAATGTGTATGTGATAAAATAGGAACATCATATATGAAGTCCCGAAAGTTGCTGAGTTTCAATGCCCTGAATCAGATTATGTTACTCTCTCTCTCTCTCCATGCTATCCTGTTCCATGAGTATCAGTCTCTTTCATCTGCCATACTTAAGGGTTGCCTTTCAAGAAAATATACTCACAGTATGTGTATGTGAGAGTACCATTAGCATTCTTATACACTATTCTCATCATTCACCATGATATCATGAATTGAGTGTTCATCTTTCGATCATCAACTTCATCAACTAGACTTTCGATTGGACATCCCATTGACTTGTCCAACATTGATGGACAGTGATTGAAAGAGGAAAAGAAAAAGCTTACATGATATAAAACGGGTAAACTTATTCAAATGATCTCCCGGTTAATGATTAGATTCTTGTAATAATTCGAGCCTGATGGCTATCTTAGGCAGTGGTAGGTGATGGTAAGTTGGACAAGTAATTGACATGTTTATCAGAAAATTGGACATCGATTTAAAATTGGTGCAAAAAGGGAAGAGAGCAAAAATTTTGGATGTACAAACATGATATGATGTGTGCAACAATAATGTGTACAGCATCAAAGATGAGCATTTATTGGAAAGATATTTCATCATGATTAATTTTGACAATATGAATTGGCTCATAATGAAGATGCTGGAAGTAATTTGAATACAGTCGAAGTGGAAATGTTAAAAGAGGAAGAGAAAATGAAAGATAAGCCTCCAGCATTCATTCGATTTTGGTTCAACTTTATTCAACAATTCTATTCCATTTTATGGTGACTGATAAACCTTAACGATAATCAACTAGACTTGGCGAGTCTATTTTGCCATCAAAATCATGGCAAGTCTCATCATGATCTACACCTTTAGGCTACGCAAAAATCCAATCTTCCTCTCTATTTTCTCTTCTTCTCTTCATTAAACTTATCTTACACTCGATTTTGCTCAATTCATCTTCTGCGATAAAATCTCTGGATGAGAGGAAGAGAGAAAGAGAGAGAGAGAGAATGATAGGAAAAGAAATCCAGATCTTCATCGAACAGATCGATTCTGGTGTTTTTCTGGTTTCCAACTGATAGTGTTCATATTTTTACTTCTATTTCCAAAAAAGAGTACAGTTCATCACGCTTTGCATGGCATGTGGAACATTTTTTATCCTAGCAAAAGCAAGCAAGCAAGCAAGCAAATTTTTACACACACACACACACACATACAGATCAATGTATCTTGGTGAGTTATATAACGAATTTACTGCCAGTTGGGTTGGATCAGAGTATATTGAATTTTGTTCTTTCGAAAAGAGGAGGAAATTCTTTCCTCTTAACTCTCTTTCTCTCTTTCTCTCTTTTTCCATCTTTCTTTTTCTCTCCTTCAGATCCTTGAATCGTTTCATCATATATATCTAATCTTGTTGATGCTCAAAATGTCAGTTTACGATGAGAATGAATCAATTTTCTTACGTTTTTTTCCATTTTCTATCTCTCTCTTCTTCTCATCATCATTTGAGACTAGTTTTGGAAAATGCGTTTTTTTCTGGTTCAACCTTCACCCAACAATTTCATGGTTTCATATGTTCTCTCTCTTTCTTCAGAATGAGTGTATAGTGGAGTACAGTAGGAATATCCAGACATGTCTAGGACACGGTTAGAAACATAGTCACAGAACAAGTGGAAAAAAAGATGAGAATGATCATTCGATAGTGGAATGATTCTATCAGGGAAAGCTAGTATATATATATATATATAAGATGGAAAGAATCACTGTCTCACTTTTTACACTTCCATGTATGCAACATGGTAGTGATCTTAAAAATAGAACGATTTTTCCTTTTCTCCAAAAAGCATGGATAAATTTTGTTCTCAAAAATCTACTCTTTCTTCGATTAACTTATCTTTTCTCTCTCTCTCTCTCTCTCTCTCTCTCTCTCTCTCTTTCGGACTATATCCTCATGGTTCATACATATGAGCAATAATAGAAACAGCAACAAGCATCCATTATCATAGAAGTGTAATGTAAGGCAATTTATTTGCTTGTCAGAGATGTTCAGGTCTCTCTCTCTCTCTTTCTCTTTCTTTCTTCTCCACTCTTTTATCATTCGTCTGACAGTAGTAACATTTGGGTATATCTTTTGGCAACTGTTTCTCAAAGCCCTTTCTCAAAATGGTGATTATAGCCTCTTTAAATCGTATTCCATGCCTAACCTCTGTTTGAGGAATACAGAACGTGTGTGTGTGAGAGAGAAGGAGAGGAAGAGCGAAAGGAAAAGTCTGGGCAACACTTTCGCGAGAAAAATATTCTCTCAGAATATTTTTGCCCTCAAAATGAATGGTCAAGAGTGTGGTGGAACATCTTTCTCATGCAAATATTGTGAATATTATCTACTACTATTACTTTTTCCTAAGCTCGATTCTGGAAAGAAGGAAAGAAAGAGAAAAAGAGAGAGAGAAAATTTTCTCCTCTATTCAAATATAGTAAGTATATCTGAATAAACAAGTACAGTAGGTATAAGGATGAAGAAGAATGAATGTTTTCTCCCATAAAATAAGCATTTTCGTGACTATCTTCGTTGGAAAAAGATGAAGAGGTTCACCCATATTATGGACTTTCTTTTTCTCTCTCTTTTGCAGAAGTAGTGTATGTAAAAAAGGTATCTCTTCATGGTGTCAACGCTATAAAACCTCTCTCTTTAAACACATTGCATATTTTGTGACCAATGCTACTGTTGAGATAAAGTGGAGAAAGAAAAAAGTGTGCTACTAGATCTAACAACTTATCATGGAATCAGAAAATGGTTCATTTCTCGGAAAAATAGCCAATAGCAGCTTATTGAGTTACTTGTTGGAGCCTATTTTTCCAGTGGATTGCTATAATTCCGAGAAAAACATGTTCTTTGGCCTCTCAATCATGAGATTATTATGAAAAATCGAGAATTTTAAGTTTCCAAACCATAATCGTTTCCAGCTTTACTAGATGAATTCATTGGAAAAAAGATATTTCAACCAGGATCATAGAATTGTAGATATGGGTAAGAGGAAAAATTTGCTACCGAATCTAGATGATTCTGGCTCGGTGTAGTTCCCATCCAATCCATTGTTGTTGAAATGTAGACGTAAAATGTTGACAGACAATAACTTCTCAGAATTATGTCTGATGAATGAATCTATTCCCAGCGAATAGATTATTTTTAGACCCAATGTTCATCGAATTTTGGGTTCAACGGAAAAAGAATTATTTAATATTACCAAAATGCCTTTTGGTCGATTAAACAAGTGAAAATCTAATCAAATATAAGAGCTAGTTGTGAGGTGACATTTCTCAGGATTATTCGTTAAGCTTAGGATACAATTCTTTTCTCACCCATCAACATGGAGGGTGCTTAATTCTTTGTAACTTTTGCCACCAATCATGGGTGATTAATGGTATACAAAAGACAAGAAAAACCCAAGAAGCAAGCAAAAAAGTTTCTTCCAAGTCTGCATCGTTAAGCAGACTGATTTCGATTTTCTATCTCTTTCTCTATCCTCTCATCATTCCCGTTATTTCTATTCGATTCTTGACTAAAATTGAAATTGATTAATTCATCTTATTCAATCTTTCAGTATGAACTTTCCATTGATCAATAAGGAATCTCTCTCTCTCTCTCTCTCTCTCTCTCTCTTCACTTACCCCAATTCTCATAGTTATAAAATGATTGTATCCACCAATAAAACTAGTAAAAATGTCATTCTATATCCTCTCTCTAAGTCAGCAATTCGATTGTCCTTTCCATCCGATTTGTCAATCGACCGCTTTTGCTTCCAGCCTTATGATCATCAGTGTGCCATTCTCATCATCTAGCTAATTATTCCTATTTGCTCAAGCGGATTTTAGTTTTATTTTCCTTTCCACAGAATGCTCAATCCTCTCTCTCATTCGCTTTTGCACCCCCTTCCAACAGTCATATTTTGGCCTAATTTTGATGATAAAGCAGCAAAATATAGCCATTACGATTCATAGTCATAATTCTCGAGGCAGATAGTATGTATGTATATGTATTGATTTTTTCAGCCACCCCCAAAACCGATGATAAAAGAGTAGGAGGAGGAGGAGGAGGAGGAAGAATAAGAAGAAGAAGAGGAAGATGAGGATAGAGAGAGGAGGTCTCCAAAGCGCGGGAAAAAGCGATGGGATACAGTGGTAAAAGGGAGTGATGATGAATGGCCTTTTGTGGTGGAGTGATCTTTTGCACAGCAAGATTGTTTTCACCATGGGAAACTGGAGCAAAGATTCACAGAAGAATAGCATCATGCTAATGTTTCACGATAGGCCCATCGGAATCCAATGATTTAATCTTTTTCGTATTTCCGGAGTTTTCATTAGGACTTCTTTTTTCTCTCTTTCTCTTTTTCTTTTTCGTTCTATCTCTACTTGTTGTCTCGTATGAATATATATACACACACATCATGAAACTTCTTGGATGATCATGGAATCTTTGATGATTTCTGGTGGGAATAGGAACATGATGAAGAAGGGAAGGCATGTGTAACATGTGTGAAGAAGGATTGAGATGGAAAAATAGGATTGAAGAATGAGATGAATAAAGTGTATCAATGTTTCTCACTTCACCAGCTAACTCTCTTGATCTTTGAATGAATATTGATAGCGATGATGAACAGATAAATATACACTCTTCTCTATTCCTTACGATTCATGCTTTTTATGAAAAAATTCAATAGAATATATACACTCTTTCATCATTTCTTCTTGATCCTTTTCACATGGTGGAACTGATGAAATGTGGATGACAAGATCATCCATAGAATAAATTACAGTTTGATTTCATCTTCATCATCATCACCGTTCCATCAGCTTACTGTATAGCTTATTAGTTCCAGATTTTCCTTGAATAGAGAGCTCTATAAGATTTAATCTGAGAACAAATAAGATAAGATGATGCGGACGATTCAACATCAGGTTGATGAACCAGAGAAGATTCAATGAATATACAAAAATAGCAATCTGATCTTAGTGAGACCTTTTTGATTAGATTCTTCATCTCACATGAATCGAAAATTCTTTGGCTCAACCATTCTTTATCCTTAACCTGATACAGAATTGATCTCCTCTTTCTGCAAGATTTTGATGATCAGAACTCAACAAAAAGAGTCATCAATTCCAAAAATTTCATCAATTTGAATATCAACTCTTGGGAATTGAAATAAGTGCATTAGTGAGAATGAGAGTACAGTTCAAAATCAAGAAGTAATTAAAATTGAGATCCATTAATTTGGTCATCGATAGTTTATGGATTGCTATCATAATGTTGAATGTTATTCTTGATTTTGATTGCTTTTTTCGGCTGATGAACAGCCCAATTTCACAATATGATAGTAATTTTCTTCTCTCAACATGATTTATTTTGCTCCAGTAATAATGAATCAGTGATTCATTTTTCAATATTTTTCACTCAAGTATTCCAGGGGATCATACTACTCAAATTCAATCAAGCAACAGTGAATTTTGTACAGCCAGTAGAAACAGATCAACAATACATCTCTTGGATTATTGCGAAGCTCGCTGTCTTAATGAATGAAATTTGTAATAATATCATCGTTATAAGATATGGTTTTGTTGGAGAAATAGCCTCATACCATCTCTTATTGGATCAGAGCATTGTTCGAAGGCATCCATCTTGCTTTCAAGCTTCATCCTCTTAGCTCTTGAGAACGTTCCAAGAATTCTCGAAGGCTTCCACAGGCTCCATGTGGAATTCCAAAATATAATTCTACCAACATGCGAGGATCCATTTCAAATTGTCTGTATGTGTGTATGTATGCATCATTCTAGATTTCATTTGAGATGCATGAGGCTGACTAAATGAGAACAAAAATTCGATTCCTCATCGATCTGATACCCTTGAGCAAGACCCAGCAAAAGAGAGAAGGTGAGTAATTATCTGGGTTTGAGCATCAGACTCTATTAGTATTATTCTTTTCTCTTGTCTCTCAAGAAAATCAATGGAACACTATTTATCCGGTGATGCCAGAATGGTGGAGTGTTCTGGAATCCCTGAATGAAAAGAAAAGTTCGAATTCAAGGAATACCAACATCATGAGCCTCTAAGCATGAATCTCAAAGCATCATCAATGGTGTGTTGCGTGGTAGGCTTTTCGAAAATATACTCCATTCAAATCAGTTACTGATGAACAATAAGAGAGAGAGAGAGAGAGAGAGAGAGAGAGAGAGAGAGAGAGAGAGAGAGAGAGAAAGAGAGAGAGAGAGAGAATAACTTCTGGTGTTGAATTGAACTTGTTCACCTTTTCACGCCTCTCTTTTTCTAGTTTGATATTCCTCTTTTTCAGCTTTGGAATAGAAATCATCTTATGAATATCGCATGACTCAAATGAACACGATAGAATACATTGAGGTATCTTCACGAAATCCTCTTCTTCACAAGTCCCATGAAAACTAATTTTGTCGATTTTACTGGGTTTTCCGATGAAAAACTCTGAAACCTCTCATCCAATTTTTTCCATCTCAGTGTGAGGCAAACAAAAGTGGAAAAAGTAGCGACAATGTGAAGATCCTTTAATCAAATATTCGTGAAAAAAAGATAAAATTATACGAAAATGGAGCAATTTATTTAAATGAAGCAATGTTGAGTGATACTTTCACTTGGATCATCATCCCTATTTTTTCAATACCTTTACAGTGGCAATTTCATTCTTTTGCTTTATTCATTTTGGTTCATAAAATTACTATCAGAAACCCTGAATTATACTCAAGTCACTTGAGAGTTACTTTATTTCCTCCACCAGAATATATGTATATACACAAAGCACATAACCGTTTGGCCAACAATTTCCACACCATGGCAATATTATTTGGGTGAAAATGAGAACCTCGAGATGATCAAATGAGTTGAGGTTGAAATGCAAATCCAAATGCCTTAGGTTAGGCTTTGGATTGAAGTTTACCATGAAATTAATTGCCAAGCCTACTGTTTTGTGGTGCTTATCATTGGGGAATCTGTCAAGAAAGTTTCAAGGAAAAACAAACTAATTGATCGAAGAGTAGCAACAAACCAATGGTATAGTGCTAGAAAAATAAAACAAAAACATCACATATATTTCTCTAGCATGCCCCAGGAATACAACTTCATGATATATATCTTACCCAATACCACTGTTTCATGACTCTATTTTATCCTAATATCTTGGCATGTGATTGTTTCTTGCACCTTAGAGGCAAACATTCTGTCCTTTTTTTCGGTCCTCTACTTTGCCGAAATAAAGTCTCAGGATTTAGTCCTATGTAAGCATATATATAGTAGCTGGATTCTCATCTCTATTTAGCCTCGAGAGTATATCAAAAACACTCTCCGCAACTCGAGAATAGGATGAGAAGTTGGTGAAAAAATCGTTTCCACCGGTGATTGTGTGCCTATCTTTGTGTGTGTATGTATGTGTGACTCAAACATTGACAGAAATGAGTTTCCAGATTGACCTGGGCGACTTTCTTATCATGCTGTCTTGTGATGAATGTGTTTCGCAATCAAGTAAACAGAAATAGGCAAAGAAGAAGAGGTATAAGAAGTAGAAAAGAAGAGATTTTCTCAGAATGAATCACTTACCGTGCTAGATACACTACTGTACTACTGGTGAATGTAACCAGGACCCAGTCTGGAAGCAGAATGTGAATGGCTAAAGAAATGTTGGGTTCCAGGTTTTTCTTTCTCTAACTTAGTTTTCCCTTCGATTTTCTCCACCAAGTTTATTCTCATCTCTCTCTCTCTCTCTTTCTCTCTCTTCTCAATCTTTCCATGCATGTTGAATCAGGATCTCTCTGGAGGATCAGAAACAGACTCGCAAATTCATGTGAATGAGAGAGAGAGAGAGAGAGAGAGAGAGAGAGAGAGAGAGAGAGAGAGAATAAAAAAGAGAAAGAGACAAGCATATACTATTTACCGAGTAATTCACTCTGAAGAATGTGATTATCAGCAGAAGAAAAGGAAAAAGGGTAAGAAATGGATAAAATAGGGCAAATAGGAACAGAGATTCAAACAGAAAGAATAAAGAAAGAAAGAGAGAGAAAGAGAGAGAGGAAGAGAAAGAGAAAGAGAAATCGATCTGGCTTAAACTTGTCGTGCCATGAAGGTTGAACATTATTGAGTGACAGTAAATTCTACGTTTTTCAGTTTCAAATTTTACAAGAGAAGAGTAGTAGGATTATTTCTTTTATTATTTTCCTTTTTTTCTCATGACTCTCATTTTGAAGGAGAAGAGAAAGAGAAAAGAGAAAGAAAAATGGAAAAAAATATCATCTCAGATACCTTGTGTCATGCTTGTCGAAAGAGAGAGCGAAAACAACATTCTGATATCTTGAAAGGGTTTCAATGATGAGTGGTTAAATTAATGTCTTATCCAGCTAATGTTGTTCTTCCATTTAATCAGATATTTGACGATTTCCTAAGAAAATTGTCTGCCAAAAAAGATAATAATAATAAACTCAATTCAAATTAAACGGACTAACGGTTATAATGAGTATTCCGTATAGGCTCATGCATGATATTTTGTTGATAGACGATGATAAGGGTACAGAAATCAAAATTTTGTCCTCACACTTACACACCGACACATACACTGAATATATAAATATTCTGAGCTTCAATTCTCTCTCTCTCTCTCTCTCTCTCTCTCTCTCTCTCTCTCTCTGCCTTTCTTTCTTTCTTTTGCTTTCATCTCTAAATTATAATAGATCCAGAGAAAAGCTCATGAACTGAGCATAAATGTGTGAAAATTGTACAAATGAGAACATGATAAGATTGGAGCTCATCTAAAGTTCATGCTCAGTTATTAGTATTCACAATATCATCATGAGACTTTCTAGCTCCACTATACTTCTGGTAGATGATTACAGCATTCACAAATTCTCAAAAATGGAGCCAAAAAGTGAAGTTTGTAGTACAAAATTTTTCTCTCCACATCATACTTTAAGCAGTAAATGATATTGAAGCTATTTGAAGTAACAGAATCCGATTGAATCAGATAGAGAGAGTGTGTGTGGATATATCACTCGAGTATCCATGTGATAAAATCAACTGGAATTTTTTTCCTATGCTCTTTGGAAACTCAATTTTTATCCTTCTACATTACTATTGATCATTCGTAAAACAAAATTGAAGTAGTAGAAATTTTCTCAAATATTTTGCTCAATTTCTTTCTCAAACGGTCAACATGATATTTTTCCCATTCCAAATAGAGCTTTACACGAAATCTCTATTAAAGCATCTTTGAACTCCATTGGAGCATGATGGAACGATTTACTATCAAAAATATGGGAAATAAATCCATACACAACCAATTCAAGATAATTTTTTCCCTTCTCTTTCTCGAATAGGCCCAATTTTCTTCCACTGTACACGCTTATTTGCAGTCTGAAACTACTGGTGGATCGTTTTTGGAAAATTTAACCATCTTCTCCCCTATAACTACATGAGCAAATCACCATGAAACAATTCTGTTTTCATGAAGAGAACTTGTCAGAACAATACATCTTGTATCTGCGTGTCCAGCATCACTTCTTTGTAATTTTGTCCAATCTTATCCACTTTGTTTCTCTCGAGGTTTCCAACCTCAATCAGACTTGATTCTGTTTTTATTTGTTTTTCCTATCACATTCAATTGATGATGGAGCTTATCACTCGGGAAACCAGACTTAACCATTCCTATGGAAAAAAGATGAAGAGAGAGAAAGAAAAAAGAAAGAAAGAGAGAGAAAATTCTTTCACACCAGGAGACATCATGGTTTGATTGGAAAAGGAGAATGTAGCAGAAGAGTTTCAATTTTTTTTCTTGCCTTCAAGGAATCCAACCAGAGAGGCTGATAGAAAATCTTCTATCTTCTATCAACATTGAAGACAGTAGGAATCTTGGAGAGAGAGAGAGAGAGAGATCTTCTGAGAATCAATGTAATTGTAACATTCTTTTGCTCTTCTTATGAGTAAGGCGATGATTTGCTACTCGAATATTCAATCACGTTCACATTACTTTTATCACTGCAAAGATGGGTCAATTTTGATGATAATTGAGTGAGACAATCACCTTTGGGATAGAGAGAGAGAGAGAGAAGAGAAGCAGAATTTTTGCTTCGTTTTCATCTTTCTTGGGGGAAAGATGGATGCTGTGACTAGTGGAAGTAGTGAATCTTTGAAGTAAAGAAACAAAGTAAGACATTTATATCATTCTATTTCTCTCTCATGTCATGAGTGTTTGAAAGCGAATCTAAAATCATCATCTTTATGCTTGAAGAACAAAAAGTGACTTTATTCATATATTTTTTGATTTGAGAAAAAAATTTTCTTTCACCAACACTGCTTTCCGATACTCTTTGCCATCAAGTCAGCATTTCCTCATATCTATCCAACAGAGACTTCTTGGCATATTCCTTTGGAAGCATTCTGGCACAGCTATTGAAGTAGAATATTTCCCCATGAGAATACAGTTAGAGTTAAGAACCGAGAATGACAAGGAATCAAATCAAAATGTCACCATAATTATATATATTTCCACTGATGGTAGAATTAGAAAACCTCCCCAACGATTTCGCCACCACACACATATTCAGCGATATTCAACCCCAATTCAACTGGTGACCTTTTACTGGACATTCTCTTCATGCCAACTCAAGTACAATTTTCCAATCACTAGATTTCACGTTTCACATACTCGAAATGACATATTTTGATATCAACATACATTCACTCAGCTCAATGATCTCAATTGATATCATTCGTGTTCAATGAGGGGTTAAAAAAGGTAGCAAATTCGGATATATAGTTCTTGATCATCATCTACAGTAGATATCAATGATACTACAGAGTATACTTGTTAGATGAGATAAATTCATGAAGATTCCTATGGAGCTTGTCAATTTTCCACTACTTTCAAGCCCTACTACCATCATCGGCTCATATTACACTCTGGTGTTCAGGGAAAACTAAGGAAAAAGAACCAAGAGAGTGAGAGAGAGAGAGAGGGAAAAAAATTAATTCCTGATGATGAAGGTTATCATCATGAACATTTTCTCCATGTAAAGTATGATTATTTGCCAAAGATTATCCCCTTTTGCTCCCGATAGCCCTAGCTAATAGTATTCACGTGGAAGTATTATTATTGAAAATGTTTGAATGAAGGGAAAGAGAAAGAAAAAGAGACCTACTTTCGGGTACTTTAGATTATTCCTATGTAACTGGAGTAGCAATGGAAGTTAAAATAAAGAGAGAGAGAGAGAGAGAGAGAGAGAGAGAGAGAGAGAGAGAGAGAGAGAGAGAGAGAGAGAGAGATAGAGAGATAGAGAGATGAAATGTGAGTGAGTATTATCAACTTGTATCATGATTACTATAAGGTGCACAAGCATATTAAAAACATTTGACAGGATTCTTAGAGCTTTCTTTAACAGTTACTATCATGAAGTGAACGTTAATCTTCATCTATTCACTACTTTCTTTTTCTTTACTCTCTCTCTCTCTTTCTTTTTTTCTTTCTTCTTTCCTTCTATTTTCTCACTTTCATCATTTCCAAAATGATCATCATCTCACTTTTTGAAGTTAAGATATTCATAACTTCATGAATGAAAGAAGAGGATTGCAAGTAATCTCAAAGTTGATACCGACAAAATGAGCCATAATTTTGTAACTGGCTGGAATGCGCTTCGAACTGATCTCAAGATTCGCGAATAAACCTTCTTTTTTGAATTTTCTTACTTTATTCATTCCATACCAAAGTAACCAAAATACACACTCATACACATATCATATGCAATAATGTGTGTTCACATGTATGTGTGTGTCCACTTTCTTGCCATTTGATGTTGGCTTAGCCAAATTGGCTACAATGAGAGCTACGAACAGGGGGACACAAAGTTAGGAAGATGAACAAGAAAAAGAGAGAGAAGGAGAGAGAGAGAGATGGAACATCAGAATATATACGGTAATCATCATGATGATGACATTAGTGGAACTTTATGTGATCCTTTTATATATAATTTTGTAGGTGACATTGAGCTTGCATATACTGATTCCATTTGAACATACACTGGTTCTCTCTGTATTTTCCCTTTAGCTGGCCAATTTTGGGCTTCAAAGAGTTTGAAAAGTACTAGAGATGAGAGCGAATAAAACAAAATGAGAGAGTTGATTGGTATCGAGAAAAGAATCACGAAATTCATGTATTAAATCATATCTCACGAGACTTACCATGATTCTCTTTTGCTCTCTCTTCACCATGAGCTGGGACTACTCTTCGCTTGGATGAATATCGTGAGCAATGGGAATTAATCTGACTTCATGGGAGTGATAGAGAAGTTGACGAGGATAAGAGAGAAAAGAGCAAAAGATAGAGAGAGAAAGATGGAACAGGACAGAAAAGAACAGAGAGAAGTATACCTGATGAAATTTGGTCCTGGTTCGAGTGCGATTACTTTAGGGTTCAAGAGAGAAAGAGATTAAAGTTCCTCTCGAATCGACTAGTTCTGATTTGCATCAAAATTTTCCAAGCTCACAAACCAGTGATCAAGTTTTATGGTTGATTTGTCAAATTTTTCATGAATTGAGATAACTTGTGATTTATTTCGTTCCCTGGACATAGCCTAGGACACAGCATAGAGATCTAATTTCATCATATTCTCTCTCTCTCTCTCTCTCTCTCTCTCTCTCTCTCTCTCTCTCTCTCTCTCTC
>QZCP01000268.1:218510-243555 GCA_003956705.1 Brevipalpus yothersi | reverse complement strand
TCTCTCTCTCTCTCTCTCTCTCTCTCTCTCTCTCTCTCTCTCTCTCTCTCTCTCTCTCTCTCTCTCTCTCTCTCTCTCTCTCTTTCTCTTTCTCTCTCTCTCTGGTTATATGTGTGTGTCACCTGAAAATGGATCAAAATCATTCCAATGAGCTGCCACAAAGGTTACCATGACTGAATTCGTGGCATGAACTCATTAGCTTTGGGTATCTATTTGATGTATTTGTCAAGAGAAGATAATTCACTCACGAAATACTGAAAGTTTTCTTCCCTCTCTTTCTTCTACTATCTGATTCTGAATCACTGACGAGGAGGCATGAAATTTTTTGTAACATTTTGTAAATGAATTCTATATTTATTCACAAAAAAAAGCTCACACACAAATCTTGCTGGATTTTTTATCTCTCTATCTGTATTATTCAGTTCCTCAGTATGCACGAAGAAATTTGCATTCCAACTTCAATCAGAATAGCGCGCATAGGAAGAGCCAATTTTCTCACTAATTCAACCATATTCATTGTGAGATTTCTCTCTATTTTATGTATATTTGACTCTGCTTCAAGCATGTCATGGATATTGAAACCGATAATAAGAAGGAAATCCTGAATTTTTTGCATTACTATTCAATCTTCAAAAATGATAAATAAATTCCTCTCGATCAGACCAATGATACTCGAAAAAAATATCACTTATCATTCAAAGCTGGAAAATGATCAAATCATACTTTTCTGATGGGGTTTCGATGAAAGAATAATAATGATGATAAAAATAATAATAATTTCTGGGGAATAAATAATAAGCTTGAAAGTTAGAAAAAAGCGTGCAACTTAATCAGAGCTCAAAAGTTTTGCCTCTCGTTATTGAAACCTCATTTCATCAGCATATTTGAGTCTCATTTGGGATATTTTCAAGGATCTACATCCACTGTATTACTATTTTTATGAACCAATTAGATGAACCAGTTCAATTAGGAAGCATGAATTGAGAGAGAATGTTTGGATGATGGAAAAAAGGGCCTTAAAGTTATCGCTTCTGGTATTTAGCAGTCTATCTCAAAAAGTGGAGAGCTTCTCGAGATAATTGAGATGGGAAATATTTTCAATTATTTTCAAGAAAATGAATGTTTGTGTTTGACAGACAGCATTTTATTTCATGAAAATGTACAAAAATGTCAATGAAAAGGAATATAAAGGGGTGATAAAAAAGTTCAAGGAGGGAGAGAGCAGTTTCCATCTCTTTTATTTTTTTCTATTGTTCTTGGAATAGCTTGAAGTTATCAGAAGACATTGTGACAGGAGCAGCTTGATCGAGGCTCTTCAACTCATCATTGATCTGTTCCAATTCAACAGGATTGACTCCATCTCCAGCTAATAAACAAAGCTTACTCAAACTGAGATTCAATCGCTTTTTTTCTTCATCACCAGTTTGACTTTCAGCTAAATACTTTAGGCTTGATGCTGCATCGTGAAATTGGCTCATTCCTATGTAATGGATCCAATTTATATCTGGCCTTTCACTTAGGAAGTTGCCCAATTCTGGTAACTTCGTGTCTAACATCTTTCCAAGCTTTCCCTCTTTCATATACCACTTGAAAAGGAACTCTGAAAAGCCTTTGTCACGATAATCTTCGATATATCTTCTCAGCTTTGATCGATTATCTTGTATTTCACAGATTTGAATGAGAGTATCAAAATCTTCATACTTTTCACCTAAGGTGGTGAGACGCTCAAACTGTTTTGCCTTCAAAAGCGGTTTCAGACATGTGAGTCTATCTTGTTCAAAGTTTTTCATCACAAGCTGATATCTATCGCTATTTACATCGATCGAATCCAATTGAACACGATAACTTTCAAATACAAGATCACCAATGTCCATTATCCCCTTATAAATGATGCTCTTCAACTGAATTTCTTCTTCTTGAAATTGAACTGAGCTATCTGAGCGACCAGCACACTGAACCAACATTTCAAGCTGCCTCAAGAGAACTGGTCGAATTCCTGTAGCCGTGAGTGGAATAATCTCACATCCAGCCGATTTACAAGACTCATAGAGCAAGACTTGAGATTGATGGAAACGCCTTATCTCCATGAGTGATGCTATCATGATGTTGGATGCTTCTATAACGGTGTTAAGACTGTCTTTGGCTGTGTCAATACGACCATGAAGTTTTTGCTCTTGAACCACGATAATCATGGGAAATATTTCATGAATAGATGTGATTTTCTGGTAAAAAATATCAAGCTCTGTAAGGTGGGGATTAGCTGGAGGTCCTCGCTCATCTGAAATCTTTCTAACAGCCATATCAAGAATTTCTGAGGACTCATCGTGAATTCTTTTGAGGGTGATGGCTAAGTAGATTTTTTCGGTGTGTTGGCAGAGAATGTGTTGGGTAGAATGAGCGATACCATTGTAACTGATCAGAGATAAGGCATCCCAAATGTGATTCTTTCGAAGAAATTCTAAGAAAAGAAGATGTATTCTCAGTTTATCTTCCAGTTGCTGAGAAAGAAGAGCTGAGATCACATCGAAATTTGAAGAGGTTCCAATACTCTCTGCCCATCTTGGGTCAGCTGAAGGATTTTCATCACAGAGTTCCTTGCTAATTGCCACAATCATTTCATCGAGTGTCGATTCTGCAGCGTTTGAATCTAAGGCTGACATGAAATTGGAAACAAGCTGGGAGCAACAAGCCATGGATAATCCCTTTTTGGGTAAGAAGAAAACAAAATACGAATAAAAATGAGATTTTTGACGACAAGGAGGAGTAATAATCATAAAGAATAAGAAAGGGAAAGAGTTTGGAAAATACTTCGAGAGTCACATTCTGAAAATCGGATTTCAACTTGAATGACAAGGGGAAGAATCGTCAAGATATAGAAAATGGTTTGGTTCTACCACGAATGAGACACTGTATAAAAGTCATGGTCAGATCACAGATCGGAAGACAGTTACCTTCTCCCCTCGACGGTACAATCTGAAAGCGTTCTTCAAAGTATCGATGGAACAATCACAGGCAATAGATATTTCAGTGTTACCGGTGGACAAATTCTGACCTCCCATTAGAGCACTGGAATGGAGAAAACTTCTGATGAATAAAATCTTAGAATAAATGTGAAGATTCTACTGACCAGAGACTCTCTTTTGGGATCATCTGGACCAGATTATCTTTGGAGGTGAAAAGCAGTAGATTATCGTTGAGAGAGCCTGCTCCGAGAATAAAACTTTCCGAAGTGGTGAAGGAAATGGAATCCATAACGTCACTTCGCACTACATCAAAGAAATTCGTCGAGTCAAAAAACTAGACAATAGTAGAGAAGCTACTTACAATCAACACAAAGTAAAGAATCTTTGTTGAGAATATAAATGAGATTTTCTATTTGCGGGTGTGGAATCATTCGAAATGATCCTAGTTCTTGGAGTGCAGCATCCGAGTAGTTTGAGACATGGTTTTTAAGAGGAGTAAACTGTTTGATTGTGATTGTTGGGGCTGTTAAGTCCACCATACCAATGATCACGATTGCAAACGAAGGTGTATCTGGAAAGTCTCGATTAACTGCTGAGACAAACAGCAAGAAATCGCTATGATGCTCAATCATATCGACAAATCGGAGTTCAATTCGATTGGGATGAGTCGACCGAGAGCCCTGATCAATGAGAAGACAAAAGATCAGTGAGAAAAGATATTCGGTTTGTCAATCAACACTTACCCAAACTTTAGTGAGGAAAGCATCAGTAACAACGCGTGATAGATTGTGCTCGGTGACTAGCTATAATTTTATGGGAAACAAGAGGATAGACAGTTAAAATATAAAACTCTTGCTTTTGATTAGAGATCGCGATTCTCACTTTTCCCATTTGCATGTCCATGATGATCCATTTTTGTAAAAATGAGCCAGCCAATACATATATTTCAGCTACATACGAGCTTAGGGAGCCGCATATGATTTTGATCAGAGGTTTGTCTTCCGGTGTGTGAGCAATTGCTCCGAAGCCCAACATTGATTGGACTCGACGACTGAAACCAGCGAGAACTCCTTGTGGAGCTTTCAAAGAGTGACATATCACATCGTTGTTGCTAATATAAATAAGTGACAACAGTGAAGTTGTGGTGCCAACAATAAAATGATATGGTGTAATATTTATGAGAAGATAAAATTCTTGACCCTGCAAATCACCGACACGATTTTCGATGATCAGAGCTGGATGAGCAGCATTCGGCCAGTATCGTATTATTCCTTCCGGTGATACGGCCATAACTCCCGGAGTCACATGAGTTGATGATACATTTTGGGGTGGAACCAGTCGAATTAAATCGGCCTTATGGAGCAGATCACTACTCGGCAATTTGAGTTCATAACTTTCAATTTTGGCTTTATTGCCTTGTACATATTTCCACACAAACAGTCGCCGACCACAAACCAGCCAAGCCCAGCCATCTTTACCGAGGTTAACACTAATGGTTCGATGAGGTGAAGCTGAAGAGGGGAAGGGAAAGAGAATAACAATAATAATAATATAATATATTAATAAAATGGATACATAAACCTTAACATTTCAAGACAATAGGCCATTATACAGATATATACACAAATAATAAGTAATAGTAAAATCAAATTAACCTTCCAATGATATAGCTTCAATCAAAAGTACCGGTAAAACTGAAGGATACGCTTGCAGTGTATGATGTTCACTTTCACCGAGTACATTGAAATTACATGTCGATGTTACATTGGTAGCCCATGATGCTACACTGGATTTAGATAGATTAGCAAATGAATCCATCGATTCGGGATGATGGTCAAATTGATTAACACACACAAATTAATGATGATCAACAATTAACAGAGAGAAATGACGAACAAACATGTGAAAATGTGTGTTTGTGTAAGTGTTGATATAAGAAGCATGCTATGAATTCCATAGTATGGAAAAGGGCGCCAATTTTGTTACTTTTCGAACTGTCCATTGAACATGATCGATATTGATTATTGAGGCGGCTTTTATTATGAAATTCAAAAATCAATATAATTATCGATACTTATCAATCGCAGTTTTCTTCATCATTTTCATTAGATATGATCTTGAAGTTGGAGGAGACTAAAAAGATGGGTATTGTGATCGTAAATACGATGTGCTAATGATGACAAATTAATTTTCACCGTTTTTTTTCCAGGCCATGGACAGATAAAGGTGACAAAATTGAAGGGAGAGAAAGAAAAAGTGAGTGAGAGAGAAAGAGAGAGAAAGAAAGAAAGAAAGAAAGAAAGAGAGAGAGAGAGAGAGAGAGAGAGAGAGAGAGAGAGAGAGAGAGTCTCTTAAGAAATGAGTTCTTCGAGAAGAGGACAAAAAGTAATAATCGAGATCAGTATATTGTATTATTTGAGAATTGTATTCGTATGAAACATTTATCATCATCATGGTTAAATTTTGTCTATTAACATTTTCTTTTCAAGTGGTGAGAGTGTGAGTGATCAAGGAGTGTACCTTTTGAAATTTTTTTTTTCGGGGAAAGTGAAAAATATTTTACCTTTCGTTACACGAGAAAACTGTTTCCGTTTCCGTTTTTAGTGTAAGTTAAATAACCCTTTGTAAGTCATGGTAAGTTATGGTATATACATATCTTTTGTATTATGGTGGAGCAATTTCACTTGATATGGTCATGGCTCTATTTGAGTGAATGATTTTGAGAAAAATATCTCGATTGTCATAATAAAATTTGACACAAATGATCGGTATGCTTTTCGCTTGTCGGAGTCTGTACTTTTTGTGATGCTTTTTTCACAAAAATTGACACGCTCGATATGATACCGCAAATGGTACTTATTGGAGTGATTTTGAACGCTTCTTTATCAAATTCATGAGCAGTAGTGATAGTGATAGTAGTTGTCGAAACCTTTTTTTTCTCTTATTTTTCCGCTCTTTCCTTCATCTTTAGATTACACACTTGAGAAGAAATAGAGAAAAAAGGCGATCATTTGACTAGGCTTGTTAGTCTGAACATTTTTACATTCAAAATATCGAGACATATTGGTTCTACTATCATCAGCATTCAGTATAGTACATGTTGTATGCACATATTGGAGAACTTGCTTATTAAACAGATAGTATAGTATAGTTAGAGAGAGACATATATAAAAATATAGCTGTATTAGCTTCTTCTTCAAACAAAATTCATATTCAAAATTATTGTACCGATTTGGGCCAATTTTGTTAGTGATCCACCAAGCTGTACTGTGTCCAAAGACAAAGAGGAAGCTTTTGGTACAATCAAAAAGTTAGTAGCAGTAGTAGTTGTAGTAGTTGTAGCATATTCAGATTCAACGAGTGGTGAAAACTTCCGATCTGCCAGCCTTTTCATTGTGTAAAAGGCCACAATACTCTACTCTCTCTTTCTCTCTCTAATTTTGATGGTCTATAGAGATGATTGTAAAAGGGAAATTAGTTCAATGAATGATACAGATACAACAGATACAAAACCGAGTTTAGAACGACTTTCGGAAACTCGGTAAAAATTGTCATCAATAGTCAACAACTCTCTTTCTCATTCTCTCTCTCTCTCTCTTTTACGATTTTTCCCTTCCCTCACCAGGATTTGTTATCGTTAATGTTCTAATACGACAAGAACATCTTTCTCTAATAGAACAACCCACTAATGTGGTAATAGAGTGAGATAGAAAGAGAGAGAAAGAGGAAAAAAAATCCACACATACAAACCAAACATTTGATGATGATACCTCAACTCACTGTGAACGAAAGATAATCAACTTCCGATTTTATTGGGTACAAAAATCTTCTTCTTCTTCTTCTTCAACTTTTCGATTCTAGTTTCCATTTGAAATCGTTCAAGTTGCAAAAGTTGTGCTTAAAGTTTTTTTTTCTTCATCAACTTTATCAATTCATTTGACTCTCTCACATACATACACATCTACCATCGAACAGTGAATGCTTGATCCACTTTGACTATCATTACACATACAGATTCAGTCGATGTTACCATCTCACCGTTACGATGTCAAGATTGCGACTTGATACATGTTTAATATTGATATGGTTTGCCACAGTACCAATACAAGTTTTGAGTGCTATTTTCTTTCCAAGAACAGTGGGCTACTATTTGGCCTCCGATATGGATGCTTCGGACACATTTCGTCGACCCATGGTACTGGGCTACGGTGGATTACAAAATACTCCACAAATGATATCACCCGTTTATCTTCCATATCCACCCCATCATCAGCGACAACCGATGCCTCTGCCAGCCCATTACAGGCCATCCAGTGTTTATAATCAAGATGATGGTCCAAAGCCAGCCCAATGGAGCCCACTAGTTGCCAATGGAAATGGTAACGGTAATGGTGAAGATACTCCGCCACCTCCACCGTTGCCCACCGGTCCTAGTCCAACAATTGTGGCTGAGCAGCAAATTTCCAATTCAAACGGTTATCGTGGCCCATTCACAGGTATCGGACCAATTCCACCACCAAATTTATTTCCACCTCGAACCATAGGCCAATATCAGGCACCACCTCAAATTAAATCAATGGAATCTCCATCACAATCGGCCGTGGTCAATCAGGGTCTATCGGGCTATTCAGATTTGCCTGATGAACCTGAATCAGAGGTGGCCGGATTTTTCTCATCAAATTGGATTCTCTTATCTCTTCTTACTCTTCTGGTGATTGTTGGATCAGTTGGAACGGTAGGATTTTTTGTATGGCGAAAGAGATTCGGTTCGTCCACGATTAACGGTTCTAATGATGCAGCCCCGAGCAGTGTATCTCCAGCAGCAACCAATTGATTTTCATAAATTTTCAATCATAAAGAGGGGCTGTGCTCTATCCATCATTGTTTTTTTCGATACGATACGATATGAGAAAATTTTTCTTCGAATCATTAATTTCGATTATTGATCCACAAAATATTTTCTCTTGATTCGAGGATTCCAAAAAATTTCATCACTTTCAAGGTGGCAGCTCGATCAAAGCACCTTCATGCATGTTGCATCATTAATTGGAAGATGAGAAAAACAAAACAAAATCATAACTTTTCGTCTCAAGTGTAAATAAATTTTAGTTAAACGATATTCTTAATATGTATATCTTAATGTGAATTGTCGTGTTTAATAAACACATTATTGCAGCGAGTTGTCAATCCTTGGATTCAGTTTGAGTTTAACGAGCTCGATTCCTTTGTTAGTTGATTGCAAATTATTATTATTGTTCACAACTGATTGATGGGAATCGTGAAGCGTGTCGTTTGAGGTTCGAATGAACATCTTATCTGACATTTCGAATTGAATCCTTGATTCTAAGTTAGCTGTGTTGAGGTATGAGATTTTGCCCTAAAAAATTCATTCCTAAAATACTCAGCATTTTCGATTGATCAGATCATACAAAATGGACCATATTTTGTTGGATAAATTGGTTACAGCTGTTCGTGTAATCTTGTACAAACAGTTGAAGGATAATTATGATGATTCATTTACGCAGAAAATTGTTGATCTTGCGAGTGAATTGAGTAATGAGATGTCTCAAGATCAATTGAAAAGTTTGCTATTTGTTGTTCAAAAAGCATTAGAAGACTCTGAAGAACACTTCAATGATGAGATTGATCTAGCTACTGGTTTCAGACTTCTAGGAACTTTGGCAACCAATAAACTTTTGATGGATTCAGATCCATCAATAATTGTGAGATGTTTGGAACAGTTGAAGAAATTTTTACCCATGTTCGATTGTCAGAAGAAAACATCATACAATATCAGATGGTCTTTCCTTGTCTGCCTCAATAAATTGTGCTCAACTTACGATGGCTGCCTTGCGGTTGCCAAAAATCTTGGGATCATGCAAACTATCTTCGAATCTCTCAATCAGAATGCTGGTTTCTATGTGCAATCAGAGGCCAGAAGTCTTATCGTGAAAATGATTCGTATAACAGCTGGTCAACCTGATCTTGAGAAACCGATGGATTTTTACATAAGAAAAATTCTTCAAATTGAATGTGAAGCGTTTATAGAATGTCTCGAAGAATTGATCCAAGATGAACATGTCAGAACTTTTCTAATGCACAAACATCAATTGGAATCCATGGTGATTGATCGTATGGATGCTGCCTTGAGTCGTCCAAAAATACTGTGCAGCTATAGTAGAATTTTTGGTCAAATTGTGCGTAATCTGGAGAATTTAAAAAAATTAACCTCAATGCTACTGAATTCCAAGCAATTGAAACCTTTGATGTCTCTCTATGATACTTGCCTCACATCAGAAAATTGTATTCAAATGCAAGACTGGTTTTTTATCGTTGTTTATCCACTTGTTGTTGAATATGAGCTATCTGAGGCCACTAATGTATTCATTCATTCAGCGGACTTGTCTAGTGATCCACAAGTCAAAAAAGTGATTGGTGAGATGAGCAAAGTTCCAGAAAAAATGCATTCTTTGAAACTCATCAGATCTCGTTCACTCGAAAAGTTTTCACCAACAAATTTCAAAGTCTTGCTAGAAATTTTGCAAATCTTCCTAGGCAATTCCTGTGATGACCCAAAGAGACTCAAATTATGTTCTGAATGTGTCAATACATTGGAGAAACTCGCTTCCTCCTCTAGAGATGATATAAAGAACGATATAATTTCCATGTGTCTTGAATCAATCACAAAAGCTGAACTAGGAATCCAAACACAACTACTTAAAGTTCTTAGAAATCAAATGTCAACTAATTTGAGTCAAAAAGAAATGATCAGTGCTTTGGTTTGTGAAAAAATGAAAGAAGTAATCTCAAGTGGATTGGAGAGCTTGAACTCAGAACTTGTCGATAGTTGTCTAGAAGTTCTCACAGCTATGGTTAAACAAAACAACATTGTGCCCATTAATGATGGACAACTCGTTAAATCCTTCCTCAGAATATGGGATCTTTGTAAAACCGACTCTCTCGATGTTACCGTTTTCTGTTCACTGATTCCTCTACTTTTCGCAATTGACTTTTTTGCGGCTGATGAACAGTTAGCTGATTTGGGACTCGAGAGATATAAAGACATTCTTTGTTTCATTATGGCCGATTTATCTATAAAAGAGGAAGATCTCAAGCAAAGTTCAATTCAAGCACTCAAGTTTTTTGTCCCCATGTTCATATTCAATCAATCTCAAAACCCAAAGCTGGCTGATATTTATTCCCAGTTCATCGGAATACCTCTTTCACAAACCGCTTTGAGTGAAACAGATGATGAAATTATTTCCATGACACTCGAGGTTTGGATGTCAATTATCAACTCAATGAGAGGAGAAAAGGAAGATGTTGAAACGATTATGCGTATTTTCTTCGAATCAGGAGTATTCACAGTGTTGAAGACTATTTTCGAGGACCAACATGTTTTACCTTCCACCAAAATTCAAGCTTACGAGGTGCTCTCAAATCTGCGAGAGAAGCTTGATATGTTTCATTACAAATTGGACGATGTCTTAAATGACCTCGATAAGCTCTCAAAACCCAAACTATGTGTCGACAAACCTATTAGCAGTCAACTTGTTAGTAATGACCATGAACGAGATGAGATATTGGAGGAAATTTTCGGTGGAAGCGACATCGTACCCACTCAGCGTCTCATCGATCAGCTTTCCCAGCGAGCAGACAATGAGTCCACCGAATCGACTCAAGTAGAAAGAGTGGATCACCCTTCTTTCGATGAATTGGCAGATCTTCTATCTAACTTCACCATAGAAGAGAAGAGCCAGGAGAAGATTGGCCATGGTAGAGATCTGCTAAACGATATCATCCTAGCGAAAGATTATAAAAGGTCTATCCCTTCAGATTGTTATTGAGGTTTTCTGGACCTCTTCTGGATAAAGAAATTGCTGGATACTCTCAATAATATACATAAAACCCATCATTAGTGGATGAGTAGTCACGATGAACATCAATGTTTGTATTTTTGTACGTAATCAGTATAAAATTAACTGTATCATGAAAATTTGCAAATAGAAACAAAAGAGAATTAACTATCAAGTTTGGTGAATGTTTCTCACTCAATAATGAAAGAGAAGAAAAAACAATTGACATTATTCCCTATAAGGAGATCTCATATTCAGCCGGTCTTATCTCGTCCCACTATCATACCATCAATTACCGTAGACCAGTCTATGACCATCTCATCGGCTAGGAATTGTGTACCATCCGTTGATACTGGGAAAAATGAGAGATATTTAGAAGTTGACTCGAATACAGCTCACTTCAACTTACCACATACAAAATCTGGCTTACTCAGGAGGACTTCTATGAGTTGAACATCTTGAAAGTAGCTGGTAACTCGGGCAGTTTTTACTTCAGAATACATATCAATCGCTGGATTCGTAGATGCTTTCTTGAGACGAAAAGTAACAACATCTCCGACAGAAGGATGGTTTTTATCACATGAAATAGGGAAATTTGAGGCCTCAACACTACTGGCCACCGAATTAATAATGGAAGATAGACTATCAACCTCCATTCTTGATGTTGAAATAGGAGCTGTGAATAAAAAAGAAGAGATCCGTTCACATATGAGTATTTTGTCGACCCAATTAAACGTTTAAACGTTAAAGTTTTTTTCAGTCACGCAATAAAATGACAACATCTCAATAAAAGCTATGAGCTATCAGTCTAGTTACTGCAAGACTTACGATTTAAATCAATGGTTTTATTTGCTAGTGACTCATTATTTGGTGGTAGCTTGGGCTTTTTAATTCTCGGTCCTCTTGTTTGCCATTTACAGCTTGTACCCTCTTTACAGACGTGCCCCTTATCACCACAAAAATCGGGAAAAGCTTGCTTAATCAGAGCATCAGAAAGTTTATCCAATACTATCAATGGCTGTCGAGGACCAACAGGATGGCAATGTTCTTGACCACCCCAGTAAGGCCGTTTTCTTCGTTTTTTCTCTTGCTTCTTTTTAGCCGCATCCACATCACTAGGAACCTTCGATTGACCGGTCGGTGGGATTGGAAGGCAATTGGATGAGCTTGGTTCACTGTCCGCTTCAATTGAGAATCGATTCTCTTCACCGTTAAACAACATATTTGAAGACGTTATCACAGAATTAATCATCGGATCTGCTAATGGTGGAGGCTGAAAAACATTACCATCATCCTCAAAATCAACTATAGACATTGGCTGGAAAGGCTCCGAATTTGAGGACATCTTAGTGTTCCTATTATTATTATTGTTATCACTATTACTATTAACACCAACCGATTCTCTACTATTCATATCATCATCATGACCATTAATTGTGGACAAATTTTCACTTTTAGCTGGTGGCAACACTACTGCCGATATGCTAACATTACCAACCTCATCATCATCACTTTCAATCGTTATCTCATCAACAATTTTTGAATCACTCATTTTAAAAACACCGATCAGAGTACAAGTGATAAGTGGCCTCGTTAACCGATGAGAATGATGCAGATGATGATGATGTTAACAGTGTACAGACAGACAGACACAGAGACACTTGATTGTTTAACTCATCTCAATACATCATCATCATTTATCTCATCAAAGTCAACACACAGACATAAAACATTTATTATCATCATCAACATTTCATCTTCACAAATGTTGACACTTTTAAGAAAAGAAAAGAATTTTTTCTCTGTTTTGACAAAATCGAAAAGCATGGCTCAACAGATGTCACTATCAGTAGACAACGTGTTTATGACGTCATACTTTAGTATACAATATCAACACTAATAAGGACACAGCCTAGGAAAATCTTGTATCTTGCCGCATCTTGAACACGTATTCAGACTCATCTTCATCACTTTAAGTCGTGGACTTGAAGGTATGAAATAAAGTTAATTTGGTTAAATTAAATAAGAAGGTGATTGTATTTAAATTGATAGTGTGTAGAGTGTTATGATGGCTGCTCGGTGGATATGCTTGCTGATTGTGGTGGTATGTGTGGGATCAATATTGGGTGATGATACGAGAAGTGAAAATGAAGCTACATCAAGTGGCCGGCTTTTGGTTGAGAAAAAGATTCTCAATAAATATTTGGTTGAAAGTAAAGATATAATTGTTAATTACAATTTGTTTAATATTGGTGAAAGTACCGCAATCGATATACGTGTTAATGATGCAAGTCTACCGGAAGAACATTTCCAGGTGGTCAGTGGTATACCGCAGTTCACCATTCCCCGACTTGGTGGTGGTCAAAATATGACACACACTGTTGTGTTTAGACCGAAACTTGGTGTTTGGGGTCGATTTAATTTCACTTCATCTGAGGTAACCTATTTGCCCAGAGAAGAGGCTAAAGAACGCCAGTATGGTGTTACCAGTGAGCCGGGTGAAGGATATATTGTATCGTTGAAAGAATTTGATCGACGATTTTCACCACACATTATGGATTGGATCGCTTTCTCCGTCATGTCCATGCCTTCACTTCTTATTCCATTCTATTTGTGGTTCCGAAGCAAGTCCAAGTATGATGCTATTCTCGCTGCCAAGCAAACGAGCAAAAAAATTCACTAATCTTTTTCGATTGATTGATAGTATGATTTTTCCAATTATTATTATGTAATTCACACACACTTACAAATTGATGCTCTATTTTACATCGAAATAAAGAAAAAGAGTTTACTCTAAAGTAATGTATTGATTTGGAGATGATTTTATTTTGTTATATTTTATTTCAGAAGTTAGTTGATGAAAAAAAAAGGGAAGAAGAAAGGTAAGGACAATCAGTTAAGATAACAAGTTTGCAGTAACAAGTAAAAAACTGTAAGCAAGAACAATAATAATTTTGAATGGTCAGCATTTTTTAATCATATAGCTCCTGCAAGTTTAGCAGATATAGATGGATTTAATACTTGTTCACCTAAAGATTCCAGTAACTCTTGTCGATAATCATCAAAGTCTCCATCGATTTCCTCGATAGTCTTATTTTCGACCACCCAAAGTTGACATTCCGTTTCACGTATAAGTCGTTCGTCGTGAGTTACAATAACTACTCCTCCTGAAAATTTATTTAACGCTTCAGCTAGAGCATCAATTGATTCTAGATCCAAATTGTTGGTCGGTTCATCCATAATGAGAATATGTGGTCCTCTGAGAGCCATTTCACACAGAGCAACTCTACTCTTTTGACCACCACTTAATTGTCCGTTTGGTATTGTGTGAGCATGAGAAACTAGACCAAAAGAACCTAACTGTTTACGGGCATCTTGATACGATAGATTGAAAGCATCCATCAAATAATTGGTAGGAGTTTTATCCGCATCCAAGTGTTCACCAGAATGCTGATCAAATTTTGATATTCTTGCTCGATGATTTGTTCGTAGTTCACCGCGTAGAGGCTGTATTTCACCAGACAAAAGTTTAAGAAAAGTTGATTTACCAACACCATTAGGTCCCACAATTGCTATTCGACTTGACATATCGACACCGAAATTTAAATTTTTGAATAAAAGAGGTCCATTCGGATTGTAGGCAAAATCAACATCATGAAGACCTAGAATGGGTGGACTCAGACTGGGTGGTTCAGTGAATTTAAATTTGACCACATATTCTTTGGGACGTTGCATCAGTTCTCCTACTTGAGTTTCACCCTGTTTTCGACTTTGATGTTGGGTTACTTTTTCTTCAGCTTTTTTACTAGAAGATCCTTTCTTTTTCAATTCTCTTAATCGTTTCTCCTGTTTTTCATACTCTTTCAGCTGTTCTGCTCTCTTTTGGACATGCATCTTCTTGAATTGGCTATAATTACCACGATAGAAGAATAATTTTTTCATATCAAGATGAATAATATCTGTACACACATTGTCCAAGAAAGATTGGTCATGGGATACGATCAGAAGAGTTTTTTTCCAACCTTGCAAATAATTATCTAACCAAATAACAGCATTCAAATCGAGATGATTAGTCGGCTCATCAAGTAGTAACAGTGTGGGTTCAATGAATAAAGCTCTTGCCAGCGATACTCTCATACGCCAACCACCACTAAAATTTTTGGTTGGCCTATCTTGCATTTCTTTGGTCACAAAACCTAAACCGGCAAGAATTCTTCTTGCTCTTGCTTCAGCTGAATCGGCACCAATTGCATTCAGCTCATTGTACAACTCATTAATTCTCTCCTGATTCGGATTCTCTTGACTTTGCAGATCTTCCAACTCTTGCTTCAATCGTACTACTCGAGTATCACTCTTGATAATTACTTCCACTGCCGGTGTATCATCGGCAATCACCTCTTGTTCACACAACAGAACATCTAAATCTTGTGGTAAATTAAGATCCTTTTTGTCGGCAATGTGACGAAGCAATGTTGTCTTTCCATGTCCATTTGGACCCACCAAACCGTATCTTCGGCCAAGTGTGATGTGGAATGATGCATTGACAAACAATTCTTTACCACCAGCGCTAATTGAAAAATTGTCCACTCTTATTGAATTATCAAGTAAGGCAACCGTTTGATTAGACGTGGACACCGAGAAGTTACTTTCGAGTGACATCTCTTTGATCTCATTTTCCAACACTTTGGCTAACTTTTCTTTACGCTTCTCCTTTCTGGTTGACATTTTGATCCAATATCAAACACACATATATATACACACACCAACTTGGATGGCTAGAAAACAAAAGTATATGACAACAAAATTAAACAATTAACTGGCGGTACAAGAGCACGAGATTCACACACACATTTGATAATGATCAATTCTAGTGACCTACATTAATCAACATTCCCGGCCTTGTCACGCCATCTAAAGACTTGTGGATGATGCCCAAAAATCGATTTTTTTCAGATCAAATCGAATGAACAGAATTTGAGAGGAAGTTTTTTATCACATAAAATCAAGTGGGAATCAGTTTGAGGATATTCATGTGAAGAAGATTTTTTTCACCATCAAGTTAAGTGGATCATGATCGTAATAACAATGCCATCATTTTGATCCTCATGTTTTATTCGTTGGCAGATGACGTTAGCAGCTAGTGGATGATAAGAGACGTTTTTCAAAGGGATTCCCTTCGGAATCGAATTAACAACCAGGAAAAATATATTGGGAATAGGTATTTACATTTAGATTGTCTGATATCAAAGAGAATTCATTTGTGCAAAACCTTATAAAAAAATTCCTGACTCGTAATGAGTCTTATAGCCAATCGTTTGGGAGAAAACTTTTCTAGAGTACTTCGGAAGAGTGTAAGGTTACTGGAATTCTTAATACTAAAATCATTGGAAAACAGTGGAGTCAACCATCATCTTGACCCTTTCGAGTGTTTTTGACAATTATCGGTGCCAATTGTTTCTCTCTTTGGATCATTTCATCTCGACGCAATTCTTTTTCCAAAGCATAATCTCTTTGCTGCTCTTGTAATTTTAAAGCTCTCCTCCTATTACGTTCACTTCTTTCCCGTATCATTTCCATGTCCTTCTTGATATTGGCCAATTTGATCACATATTGATTTGCCTTGTAAATCATCGAATCAAGATCCACATTTTTGGTACTCTCATTTAACGATTGATTACGATGCTGTAAACTGTCGATCAAAGAGTTCTGATACTTGAGCAGCTCTTCGAACGACATCTGAGAACATCTGTCACAAGAGACACAAAAAACACATTAATATCATCCCAATTCACATCCATCACTTTTATCCACTCAATCTTACCTACAATATATCACCGATCAACTTTAATTTAACACAATCCAACATCAACCAAATCAAATCAAATTTAATCATCAAAATCGTTTGAATGTCCAAAAAAATTTTTTTTATCCACAATTAAGTATCTCCATCTGTTGTGTATTGTTGACAAAGTTCAGGCAAACACATGAAAAATGAATCATTTTAAATGATGTGTGCTCATGAAGTTTAGTATTTTATCATGAACAATATTTCAGAATGTTTGGAAAGATTAAATAGTTAGATGATTAATCATGGTCAATGTGAATGGTACTTATTGAATTTGGTCAAGCGTGTACATCTTTTTGATTCGTGAATTTTGATTGATTGACTGGATGTGAAAGTTTAGATTCAACACATATTCATACACAATCATCATGATGACCACTATTTTTCGATCTCTTCGAACATCAAACACATTGCGAACAAGGTAAACTTTTGATTATCGATACTTTTTGGACAATTGAGGTAAGGTTGGTTGTATTGCAAAATTTAATCAATTATGTGTTTACATGCGTATATTATAGTCAATCAGCCGTCAAAACAATTTCCACACAAGCTGAAGAGCAGAAAGATGTGAAAGAATTTTTTGATAAAGTAAATACACTGGTCGATCGATCGGCAAATGAACGTAATTTTGCGGTCATTCACATGTATGGTAAACAAAAATTGGTTCACGAAGGGGATATGTTTTTGGTACACAAAGATGTGCCTGCTAAGCCTGGTGATCGTATAAAGGTTGAAAAATGTCTCCTGTTTGGTAATGAAAATTTAACTTTAATTGGTAGACCTCTACTAGATCGAAACACTGTCCATGTGGAAGCTATGGTAATCGAAAAAACTCATTCTCACACCTATATGGGTTTTATTCTTAAAAAGAGACATGCTTTCAGAAGATACTACTTCCAAAGGCATCCAATCACTGTGTTTAGGATTAACGAGATAAAAGTTTGTCATAATTTGAATGAGAGCCATTCTGAGATTCAATGATCAGGATGATGATAAAAATGATCTGGTCTGAGTCACTTTGCCTGGTCGGGATGCATACATTCATCCACACCTACTTTGTTCTTGTGAAGAATTTTCTTTCACTGTGAATAGAGTTACTTGTATTTAGTATAATAGTAAAGAAAAAAATAAATTGTATAATGGAGCTGTCAACGAAGTGGTTTTCTTTGATTCTTTCGGGGTTTTTTGTTTCTATACATTTAAAGGAAATAAGATTCCATAATAAGTATTATTCTTTTCTTTCTTTTTTCTCATGACCATACAACTGTTAAGAGGATAGATGATTTGGTGTAAAAGTTTGTTTCAACAAGTAAGCATCAGCAACTAATAATTCAATTTCATTATCAGTCCAATGGTATGTGGGCAAATTTTGTAGAAACAAAATGATACCCTGAAATTCATTCTCTTTGAGAAGATTTTTTGACCAATATCTGAGAAATGCTGAACATACATACAGATGAAAAGAAGATGCAAACGGTGAACCATTATCAATTGAACTGTTACTCGGTTTCGAGTCCAGTGCCGGGGTAAGAGAGCAGCCAGAGGTGTTAAGAGAACTCAAGCCACCTTCAGATAAATAAGTGTCCCATAAACGTATTATACATCGTAGAGGCAATTCTCGGGTGAGCAGATTATTCATCCACCGAAATGAGAACAGTAAATACTGGACATTATTACGAACAAGATGTTCATGTAGAGTTGAATCGATACGAGATATAATCTTCTCCAGTAGAAGTACAAGATTTTGTATACCAGGTTGAGCGAATGTATAATTATCTTGAATTGAATCGAGAAGCTTTTTGACAGACCAAAATGAATCTGCTTCCACACCATCAAGCACATCATCTGACAATGATGATACTTGGAATGTTTCAAAAGTGGCCAACGAATTTTCAGGTATAAATTCTGATAAATATACGACGAAAAAAGGTATCACAAGATCATTCATTCCTTGAACATAACCACTTGCTGGATGTCGAATTGAGTAGATATAAAGTATACGTTGAAATATTCTTTGTACAATATCTTGTTGAAAAATTGATATCAACGGTTGCATTCGTGGTAAATCAATGTGTATCTGTCTCCATATTTCATCATTAGGACATCGATTATTGTTATAATATTTATCGATCAACAATTTGTACTCATTACGATGTCTTTCCAGGGTAGCAGCACGCTTTTCACGCGCGGGCGGCAAATAACCAAGTAATAATTTCCAACATATATGTCGAAAAGATGGTGGAATACCAGCCCATGCAATTTTACGAAGTTCATTCATATCGGTAACTTCATCCTCATAAATCAGCTTCTGTAGTTTAGCAACCTTACTGTCGTGTGAAGACTTTGGAAAAACCTGTAAAGTATACACAGAGTACAGTATGAATATACCCATGAAATTGGTGAGGAAAAATTTTTCTCTCTCATCCATACGAGAAAAAGTGGAAATATTTTCTTCTTCTTCTTCCTCTCTCATACAAAATGCTTTCTTTTTACTCTCTTTCTCGATCAAAATTGTATTCAATTGAATACCAGAAGAACATTGAGAAAAACAAGTGGAACTGGTATTGAATACAAGCCAGGCAAAGTACTGAACAGCCAATAAAATTATCATCAAAAAAATCAAGTTCAAGATGGACACAACACTATATACTCACACACACGTCTGCAGAATTTCAACCACCTTTAACACAAACACATATCCACATACCATTCATCATAATCATTATCAATAAAATTAACACATTAAAACTTACCATATTGAGAGGTGTATGTTTACAAACAGTGTTGTCCCCACAACACTGAGACACACACACACACACAAACTTTGATTAAATTGAATTAAATGGTCACACTTAACGGTTAATCCTGAATGTTTTGATGTGTGTGTAAGTAAGTAAGTGGTTGTCCAAACTACACACTATTCACACAATATTCACTATCGAGATGGGAAGAGAGAAAATTAAACATCAACATCAAACTCACCAAAGTTGAATATAATCGCAAAATGATGTCTCTACTTGCATCACATTCACAACATCAGATCGGATCAGAATCCAGAATCAATTCAGTATAGCAGCAATGAAAACGCATGCTTTTTGAGAGAGTAGCTCAAGTCTCGAGAGTTTGAGAGAAGTCTTCAGCTCAAGCTAAGCTTGAAAGTTGCTGTGTGTTGCAAAAACAAGTGAACAGACTTGAGCAGCCGGTCAAGTTGAGATTCCGGTTTCATATCATTCCAATGATTTTGTGTATCAATTTTCTTTTCTCTCTCTATGTGAAACTTTAATCATGATGATTAATTTATGAGAGATAATATGTATACATGATTAGTGATTAGTATGTGATTATTATTTTTTCCGGAAAACAAAGGCCACAATTGATTGCCATATTATTATTACTTGGTCACATACACTACTAAGAAAGTTTTTTATCGTTTTGTTTCTCTCTTACTTTGCTCACACATACACAACACATACACATACACACATTGGTAACGTTTAACGTATCCTGCAAAAATATTTTTTTTTCCATTTCTCTTTCATCTTACGTATCATCTTCATCTTAATATATAAGGTAAATATATTTGAAATGGTATTTTATTGCCATCGTTCTCATCATGATCACTGTATCGGTGATCCGTATCGGTGATCAACTGTGTTAGTTAATCACTACTACTACTACTAAGTTTGGTGGCAAAATCAACGTAAATTGATACACTTTCTACACTTTTTTTTCCATCTCATTCTCTATGTTTTCTCACTCTCTCTATTTTTTTGCTACATCCAAACTTTTTTTTCTTGCTTTCTTGGTAACGCCTTCATCAAGTGCCTTGTAAATTCAACCAACATTTTTCTATCGCCAATCAAAGTGTCATTAATCTATCTCAAGTGTCCATCAATTATTGGCATCTATCAACCAACTATCTACATACATTCAAGTCTACACATCGAATCCTCTGAGAAAGAAAGAGAAAGAAAGAGAGAGAGCAATAGACAACAATAGTCTCTCTCTGTTATTGTTATTGTTGTAAACACGCACTCACACTCACACACACACACAAACAAACTTGAACGTTCCAACGAACGTGGCTTGAAAGTGTATCGGTATTGATGGTGATATACTTTTTTTTATATTATATATACATATACACTTTTGGATAGTGATTTCAGTGTTGAATTGCATGCGCATTCGTGTTATTCACTGATTGGTTGAAGTAATAGTAGTTGGTTGGTGTTTGTAGTTGAAGTTCTCACAAGTTCTATCTCTCTTTTGATGTGGAGCCATCATCAAACGGAGTTGAAAAAATTGTGGTAGAGAGAGAAAGAGAGTAGTAAAAGTATCATCATCACCAATAGTTAGATAGATAGATAGATACCCATATACACCAGCCATACCGAATGTCATCATCCTTCGTTCGGCATCAACTTCATCATCTCATCTGGAATTGAGGAGGCAAGAAAGAGAGAGGAGAAAGGAGTTGATCCGCCGGTACAAGTATGCGTATCGGTCTACGCATAGCGATGATATGGTCATTCTTGGTCAGCTTAGCATATCTGACCACAGTGTGGCCATTTGGCTCATTAGACCGACCTCGTCATTTTATACCTACCAAGCCACCACTTCCTGAGCCCGGAGATATGGGCAAAGCGGTCACAATTCCTGCGAACGTGTCCAGTCAAGTGAAAAAATTAATTGACAAAGGATGGTCCGATAATGCCTTTAATCAGTATATAAGTGATATGATCTCAATTCGCCGATCGCTGCCCGATGTCAGGGATCCATTGTGAGTATATATACACCGATGTTAACCTTTTAGTTACAGTGTTTTTACATCGTTTCGTCGATTGTTGACACGTTGTGTCTATCCGAAAAAAAGTATCTTCATTCCGAAAGTGATGATCAGCTTTCTTATCTCATTTTATCGTTTTTTTTGCAAAGGTGTAAAAATATCAAATACCACGATAAATTACCGCAAACAAGTGTGATAATATGCTTCCACAATGAAGCTCGATCTGTGCTTCTTCGTACAATACATTCCGTTCTCGATAGATCTCCAGAACATTTGATAAAGGAGATTATTCTTGTTGATGATTTCTCCAATAAAGGTAAGCCCCGAAATGTTGATTTGAGATGCAAGATATTTTTTCCTCTCTCTCTCTCTCTCTCTCTCTCTCTCTTCCTTTAACATTTAACATTATGCTTGTTGGCCTCAAGAGGAGTAGGTTTTCCAGAAGATGATGAGCCCATAACAGCTCACAGAGTAGCTATCAAAAGAATAACAAATATAAGCTGGAGAGAGATCTTTGGACTGAGAGCGAGAAAAGATAGATGTTGATCAGGAAAAGTTTGCTTCCACTGTTGATGTGTATGTGTATGAAACAGGAGCTACTCGAAAAAAAAGTAGAACGCAATAGTGCTTCATTTAGAACGACTAGTTTCTCCATTTCAAATCCTAATGAGTGAGAGAGAGAGAGAGAGAGAGAGAGAGAGAGAGAGAGAGAGAGAGAGAGCAATAGAGCAATAGAGAGGGATTGGAATAATATTTATCAACCATCATTCATTCAAATTTATATCATTCTTCCATCTGTTCACACAAATCACTAATTCACACATCAGTATTGAGCTACTCTCTCAAGGAGGAGAAGAGAAAAAATTCTAGTTTATTTGAATTCAAAATTTTGAGTTCTCTCTTCCTTCAATTTCTCGGGTCACATAAATTGACTGATCAATTCCAATAGACCACCAGTCAGTAATTTTGGAGGGCAATATTTTTAATACGATTCAATGAATCACCTAAGATGAAAATGATGATGACTGTTGGTACATATATATATATTATTAACAGCTATCTTTTTCGACGAAAGAGAAGATTTTCCATGCTCATTGGTGCCATAACTCACTTGCTTTCAAATTCCTTTTCTCCTCTCTCTCTCTCTCTCTCCCTAATCTAACCTCACCCCCTTCTCTCTCTTGCGTTTTCTCTCTCTCTCTCTCTCTCTTTTTCCGGGTCATTCATGTGAATCATTTTGATGACATCCATTTATATTAATCTGATCTTTTTTTGGTCTACTATTCACTCTTCAATTTCAACCTCACCATGACCATCATCGCACACACACCATACACACTCATACACCACACACACATTCTCACACTTGTATTTCATCACATGTCCACACACACACACACACACCTATGGTGGATGATGATCCCAGAGCATTTGATGCAGCCACTAGAGGACTATATAAAGCCATTGAAAAAGGTGAAAATTGTGCGCGCCAAAAGGCGTGAAGGTTTAATACGTGCTCGACTATTGGGTGCTGAAGTTGCCACAGCAGAGACATTAACTTATTTGGATTCTCATTGTGAATGCACCGAAGGCTGGCTAGAGCCTTTATTAGATCGAATAGCTCAAGATGAGACCGCTGTGGTGTGTCCTGTGATTGATGTGATAGACGATAAAACATTGCAATATCATTTTCGTGGTGAAGCTTCAGCCATCAATGTTGGAGGCTTCGATTGGAATCTCCAATTTAATTGGCATCCAGTGCCTGAACGTGAACGAAAAAGATTAAAACACGCAACCGATCCAGTCAGGTAGGACATACACACAATCACTATTGGCAATCAGATTTATTTTTCTCTTTCCATCTCTCTTACTTCATACTCTCACATCAACCGTCAGCATCACTTTTTCTTCTTCATCTTGTTTTCATTTTACTCTCTCCTTATCTAACTCTTTTTTGTTTCACAATCTTGATCTCTTCAACGTTATCTTCATCCCTTTTCTCACAGATCTTTTCCTCTCTCTTTCTCTATCTATCTTTCTTCCTCTCTTCTTTCTGTTTTGTCCTGTTTCCAGTGTTACCTCGTTGTTTATTGACCTTTTCACTTTTTCACTTCTGTTTTCGATGATCCAACCAAAATGTGTGTCATCAACATACACACACATACTCAAGCCCTGGGAACTGTACTTCTCATATGCTATTACTCACATTATCATCCAGTTAGCTTGAGAGCTAAGTGAAAAAACGAGAGAAACTTTCTCTTATTGATACGAAAAAGCGTGTGTATAAAACAAGGTAGAAGATGGAGAAGAAGAAGAAGAAGAAGAAGAAGAAGAAGACGAAGTTAGTAGACAAGATCGAGTGATCAGCAATGTTTCAGAGTTTTTTCATCTTGCTTGGATGTTACTTTTTTCACGATCTTTTTCTCTATCCACTCACTTGCAAAGTAGTAGTAGTAGTAGTAGTAGTAGTCTGAGATGAGAAAGGAGGAGAAGAAGAAGATGAGGATGAAGCAAAAGCGATCAGCATCTATTGCAGCATCGGTATTTGCAACCCTTGTGGGAGTTGAGCCAGAAGAAAGAAGCTGATAAAGCATCATGTTGATCAGAAAAACATCCACAGGAAGGGGGGAGGGGTGATGAACGGCATTCAGGGCATATATGTAAGCCAAGAAGGGGATACACAGTATGTGTATTGATGAATAGAAGGGTAAAGTCGATCAGGCAAGAGATGGCTGATCATCTCTTGGCATTCTGCAGGACTGCCAGGTTGTGTGTTGTGCCTGTGTGTGTGTATGTGGATCAAATATTGAGCGGGTAACTTTTCTGATGTTACTCAAGAAAAATATGTTGGAAAAGTTCATGATAAAAAATCTAGCAGCATCAGTAACCTATGGAAGATGAAGAGGAGGGCGAAAAAGAAGAAAAAGAAAAAGAAGTGATCAATAGTAAAGTGAGTGTGATAAAAAAGATTCAGACTACTGAAGTCAAGTGTTCAGAATCCGCATCAAGAAGATCAGCTTTCAATATCATCTTTTTTTCGCTCTCTTTCTTTCTCTCTCCTTATATATCCATATTTTCACCTCTGTTTCGAATTTTCACTTCTCGACTAAGTCATCCTCATGGTCTAATATGTCTGTGAATGTAGAAATTTTTTTCCTCTTTCTCTGTTCATATCTGCTTTTCGTCTTATATTCTCTAGCACTTAGTACAGTTTGGTGATTTATGAACCGTCAAGTCAGCAGAAAAAAAAATTCCTCTTTTTTGGGTCCCTTTTTGCAACTCAAATTTGATAAATTCATTCGCAAGCTCTGTGTTTTATTCACAAGCAACCAGGAAGAGAGAGAGAGAAAGAAAGAGAAAAGATTGAAAAAGAGTGAGAGAGAGAGAAAAATTTTTTCTCATGCAAATCTCAGAAGATGATAAGTTGAAATATGGAATGGAATAGTTGAGGCCAGAAGAAGTAAGAAGAGAGAGAGAAGCAGTTAACAATGAGATAGAAGGACTGCCAGTATAAAAAAAGAGCCAAGAAAAGAGAGAGAGAGAGAGAGAGAGAGAGAGAGAGAGAGAGAGAGAGAGAGAGAGAGAGAGAGAGAGA
>QZCP01000268.1:180494-218186 GCA_003956705.1 Brevipalpus yothersi | reverse complement strand
GAGAGAGAGAGAGAGAGAGAAATTTGCTTCAAAAGAGACTAGGCACGATATATACGAGAGATGTATAAGATGTATAAGGAACAAGGTTCATATAACTTTGTTGTCGTATCACTTAAAGACTACACTACCAATCATCATGCTCAGGCTTTTGATTCATTCTTTTGGGAAGGAAAAACCTTGAGATGAGCTCGTGTTTTTTCTATCCTTCTTTATTTCTCTCGCTTGCATGACTATTCCATTTGCTTGCTGATTTTTAGTCATCATTTCGTTTCACAAGCTATTCTTCATCCATCTCTCCTCTCCTTTTCTTCTTCCTCTTCTTCCTCTTCTTTGCCTTATTCCTCTGTTTTCTCACTATTTTCTCAACTATCTCATCTATCCTATTCTACCTGGGTTTTTTAGGATGAAATTTTTTTGTCCATTAGTTGAATATTCTCTCGTCTTTTTTTTGCTACAATTTACGCCACTGAATTGGTGTAGTTTTCTATATTCCTCTTGTCTGTCTGGAAAGTTCTAGTCAAATAATGGAGAACTTTACAAATTTTTTTTCTATCTCAAATCTACATTCCAAGGGTGTATGAAGTCTCTACACACACATCTTAAATCAATAATTCAAGACCAATGATTCCATTTGTCGATGACTTCAATGATCCCTTTTTTGGGGTCCGAAATATCATTCGTCTATCCACTCATGCAATGTACTACTTCATAATTGAATATCATCCCCTTCTCTCTCAATTCCTGTCACATTCTCCCTAAGCTGGGTTTGATGATCATGTAGGAAATTCAAAAAAATGATCATGAAATCAGGTAGTGTAGGTATTTTCGGGTGAACACATCTCGAACCATTAAACATGAATTTCCTCTCTCTTCTTCCATCTCTCTTCAAAGTATATGAGGGTGAATGATGTACATTTTCGATTTTTTATTCCCTATCCTCTTCAACATTTCCTATCAATTCGAGAGAGAGAAAGTTTGTCATCCTTCCACTTGTCAACGACCGTTTCAATATCTTCCTCCCTCTCTTTTCTCTATCTCATTGCTCATGGTGAATTAGTCAGACTTTAAGTAATATTTTTCGCATGACAAAATCAGATAATAATCGGTACTTTAATGAGTGGGAATGAAAAACGTATTTTGAGATGGAGAATGGAATGTTGTTAACAATACAACCAAGCACTTTTCCTTTTCTTGTCGAAATTTCTCTCTCTCTCTCTCTCTCTCTCTCTCTCTCTCTCTCTCTCTCTCTCTCTCTCTCTCTCTCTCTTTCTTTCTTTCTTTCTCTCACATGTATGCTGTAGAATGACAGCTTCACCCGGTATCTGGTGAACCATTTTTCCATAATTCTCACATTTTTCCAATGTCCATCCATGTTGTGAATAGTTTATCTTCACAGAATAAGACACCAGCATGTAAGCATGTGAGAGTGTATGTGAAGAAGAAAAAGTACATGGTGTACACGATAGGTAGGCATTCATTTGGAAAGAGAAAGCTATGGTAATAGTGAAGCAAGAGAGAGAGAGAGAGAGAGAGAGAGAGAGAGAGAGAGAGAGAGAGAGAGAGAGGCTTTCCATTGTCATCTCTCTCTTTCCATGTCTTCTATTCGGACCAAGTGAACTTTTTCGGTGAATGATTGTTCGAAAACGGCTCATAGATTTGATGCCAATTTTCTTGCTGTCATCCTTTATATTCCTCTTATTCCTCAACTTGCTTTATTTCACATCGAATGATGATGGCAACGATGATCACCAACACCAATGTGAAAGATGAGAGAGAGAAAGAGAGAAAGAGATGGAGAGACAGAAAGAGGTGTATAGATGAAAACATGAGAGAGAAAAAAGAGCAAGAGAGGCCAACTGTATGTGTCTCTGGAATAGTGTTTTCGAACACACAAGAAACGAATAAAACGTTTGAAGAATGGTGGTGAAAATTCGTCCATCATTCATCATGTTTTTCTAGTATATTTTCTTCATTTCTTCATGGTATTCTGTCTCGTTCCATGTGTATGATGTGAGCCAGCACTTTTCACAATTCTTTTCAAGTTCAGTTTTTGGTCAATTTTATTCGATGCAAAACCACATTCATTCATTTCGATCATGGATCTTTTCTCATATATATATATATATATATATTTCGGTTTAAAAAGAGCGAGAAAAAAATGAATGAAAGATGTTGGCATGGAAGAATAAGAAGAGGAGAAGAAGAAGTGATCTCTCTTCATCCTCTTTCTCTTCCTCTCTCACTATCGTTCTTCCTGCTTTTTCCATCCTCCTTATTCGATTGAATCGATTGGGGTGGAAAAAAAGTTGCTACTTGTCCGCGTCACTAGTGAGTGAATAGCAATCTTTCACGATTCTTCACTATTTCTCTTTGTATTTTCTACTATTCTTTATTTCTATCGTCCTGATTCTTCCTCCACTATCTGATTTTCGTTTCATCATCCTCTTATCAGCTGTATTCTCTATCTATCTATCTCTCTCTCCATGTTTCCTTTTGCTTTCTATCCTTATTTTGGTGATGCGATGTATCGTATTTATCGTATTTATCGTCTCTCATTCACTTGAATTGTTCATCTTATTTTACGATTCTCTACTTTCAGGTCTCCAACAATGGCTGGTGGATTGTTTACAATTAGTAGAAAATATTTCGAAAAACTTGGCTTATATGATCCAGGATTTGATATATGGGGTGGAGAAAATTTAGAATTATCATTCAAGGTGAATATTTATTTTGTTCACACACATATAAACACATACACACATTCTCTCCTCTCTCCTTTTTCCATCTTCTCCATATCATCCTTTGCTTTTATATGCAATTTGAGCACACTTAGTTTTCCTATGTTTTATCCATCAAACTATTATCACGATTCTTGCATAATTAATCAGATGCTCATTCCCTCTTTTGCCTTCCCATAATCTGATCAAAATCGTTCATGTATTCATAGAACCATCATGGAAACATTTTCACTTGCAACTTTTCAGATGGCTCACTTTTTGACACCCATATAATGTGGGCAAAACATAATCTGGTCCTCAAAATATTTTAACTATCTTTCACTCAAAAGGTCAAGCAGGCTTTGCATCTGAATTAATGAACTACAGGTCAATGCTGGAAAGAGAAAGAGTGAAAGAGAGAGAGAGAAAGGAAATAGGAGACATGGCAAAGTGATGGAAAAATTCTCTTTCATCAAATTGCAATTTCAAAATCCCGCATCCTTATTTCCTTTGGAGATCGCTCTTCTTTGCTCGACCAACTAATCTGAATCTCTAGTCATTTGCTCGAAACTTTTCTCTCTCTCTCTCTCTCTCTCTCTCTCTCTCTCTCTCTCTCTCTCTCTCTCTCTCTTATTCATTAACCTGATAATCATAATCACGCTGATTGCACTTCATTCCTCACTACCTTGAGCATTTCCATCGCATTTTATCCACGCTTTGCCTCAGTAACGGTTTATCCTTGCATGATATCGTAATCCGCATGAGAACAAGTGAACTCATCCTGTGAACAATTTTTCATTTTGCTTCTCTCTCTCTCTCTCTCTCTCTCTCTCTCTCTCTCTCTTGTTCCGCGTTTTCATGTTCGAATGACCAGCAATAGAGCATCCGAAAAGAATAGTATCACAAGTGAGAAGAGATGAAAGAATAAAAATATGATTACCTTTGATACATGGCTATTTTCACTGGACCCAGGTATCTCACTCACCTTGCTCTCATCCTCTTACTTTTGCAGCATCCTTAGTTTGGCATTAGTCGAGTGTACAAAGTATGGAAAATGAAATGATGAACTAACAATGGATGAAAATCAGGAAAAGAGACAATTTCCTGTACCCATTGGGCTTCTGGGTATAAGAGATAGAGTGGAGAGAATAGTTTTGCCATCCAACAATATATCTATCTTATTCTTTCTTACATTGCCTTTTATATATATATATAATATCTATTTTTGTTCATCCTTTTCATCTAACTCTTCAGCTTATGTGTGTGTGGGTATCTGTCGCTCTTCATCTTTATTCTCCTTGTCCATTCACCGCCACAGACATCGCCAAAAATCAATTGATCGCAAGCAATCACAATTAACGCTCTCTCATCTCTGTCCATTTTCTTTTTCTCTCTTTTTTCTCTCTCTCTCTCTCTCTTTCTCACTAGACATGGATGTGTGGTGGAACATTAGAAATAGTGCCATGTTCCCATGTAGGTCACATTTTTCGAACTCGATCACCATACAAATGGCGGACCGGTGTCAATGTACTGAGACGTAATTCAATTCGATTGGCAGAAGTTTGGATGGACGATTACAAAAAATATTACTACGAAAGGATAGGAAATGATCTGGTAAATTATATATTCGCTTCTTTATTCAATCAAATAACCCACAGATCATCTACATTTTATTTTCCATCTACCACCCCCTTATCTTTCTCTTTCTCTCTCTCTTCTTTTTTCTCCCTCCACTAAAAGCTAAGGCAAAGTAAAATAGATGATCGTGATTGTTGTAGACTACCATCACCATCATGCCCTGCCACCGTAACCACATATGATCATCTCTCTCTCTTCTTTTTTGCTCATGGTTATTGCCTCTCTCTCTCTTCATGATGATCCTTATTCTATCTTGCCTCTTCATTGCTCATAATCATAATTTGTTGAGCATAGATGAATCCATTATCATGGTTCGGGATCCTGATTTCATTCTCCATCTCCCCATGTCTTCGATTTTTTCTCATCATCTTCTCCACCGTCTTTATCTTTCTCTCTCTCTCTCTCTCTCTCTCTCTCTCTCTCTCTCTCTCTCTCTCTCTCTCTCCTCCTCCTCCATCCCTCACCCTTTCCTCCTCCCACGATCTACATACTTTCTCTCTCAGACTTCCCCTCTCTCTCTCTTTGCCCTACTCGAGGTCCTTTCGAAATCATCAACCCATTCTCGCATACTTGCTGAACATTCATTTAAGTCACTCTTCGTCATCTTCATACTTTCTCATTAATCGAACCCTCTTCCTCTTATTCTTCTTCATCTTTTTTCTCCGACTCATTCCATGGACTCACCACACACACACATTCTCTCTCTCTCTCATTCTTCCTCTTACTCTATTTTGTCTACATTTTTTGAGTATAATAATCATTATTGTCTTGCTCATGCTAACTTGCTTTTGCTCCATCTCCTCAACTAACATCAGCACCTTCACTTCTTCAACTTTCTCTCTCTTTACTTTGACTAAATATCCGCTTGTCATCTTCATTAGATCCTCTCTCTTCCTTAACCGTCTGTCAACATCACCTCTTCAACCCTTGCCTCCCACTTTTTATTTTTTCTTTTTTTTCTCTCTTTGCCCCCATCGTACATCTTGATCTTTCTCTAATCAGCATCTTTCTTCCATTACTCGAATCTTCTTCAATCACACAGTCCTGCTTTCTAATTCTCTCTTTTTTCTCATTTCTCTCTTTCACTCTTTGATCACTCAGCATCCAACGCACTTGGATATTCCATAGATTTGTTTTGCAAATTACCTATTCCCATTTATACTCACCTTCTCTCTCTCTCTCTCTCTCTCTCTCTCTCTCTTCCTCTTCACTTCACTTTGATCTCAATCATTCATTCAATATGCAAATTCCATTCCTACTTGTTTAAATGTTTTTGGGTATGCTCGTATACTGATCTCTCTCTCTCTCTCTCTCTCTCTCTCTCTCTCTCTCTTTTTCACATCCTCTCAAATCAAACCACTTCACAGTTTTGGCAAATCTTGCTCTCTCAATCTCGCAACTTCAGCTTCCTCACGCTGTTTTTCTCATCTCATTCTTGTGTTTCTTGGGATGTAACTTTTGCCAGATAGATCATCATAGTCCCTGTCACAGCGACCAGGGACAAGTAAACATACACACAAACACACACACACAAATTGTGAGTGTGTATGCATGTGTGTGTGTGAATAAGGACGTCGATTCATTCTCAATGAACTTGATAATGGAAAATGTCTCAATTCTCTTAGTTTCAGCATATTTCTTTCTTTCAATCTTTCTACTTTCATTCAGCTGTTCGGTGATTCGGAACAATCGTAAGAAGATGATATAATTCTCTCACTTGATTGTGAATGTGATAAAAGTTCATTCGAATCAAGCACAACTCTGTTATTTCTTCATGTCCAAATACTCTTTATTCACGTTTGTCTCTCTCTCTTCCTTGATTCTTTCCGCTTTTCTTTGCCACACTTTCACACTAGTTCAGTACTGTCAACCATCTTCTCTCTATTCCTTCCATCTTCTACTTGTCTTTCTCTTTCTGTTATGCATGTCTAAATCTCAACTCTCAATCTTGAAATGATTTTCTTTACTCTCTAATTTGCATTAGAATCAATAGCATTTAGAAAATAGAATGGAGTAACGTGAAATAAGAAGAAGTGATGCTCGCTTATCCCATTAAATGGAAGAAAAATACATAGAAGCTAATGTTGAACATTTTAACATCATCTGTTCTATGCTTTCTCTTCATCACTTTAAATCTCTCTCCTCATCCTCTTCCTCTCCTTATTCCTTGAGCCTCCAGTTCATCTTCTCTAGCTTTACCCTGTCTTACTCTTCATCGATCATCATTCTATGCTGCTCACTGTTTTTACTCATCACTTTTCTCTTCCGTTCTATTTGTCCCGTTAAACATATTCCACCATTTTATTCATTCTCATCTCTCTCTGTCTGCATCTCTCTATTCCATCTACTTCTTATTCTTTCTCTCATCTCACTCTAATTAAATTACCTATCATCATTGCATTAGATTGTTTCCACGATTTATGGTCATTTCTTCTCTTATCTTTGGCTGCTCTTTATTCTCAACGGAATGTTAACTTTTGAATTGAGATTTTTTTTCCTCTTTCTTTCATTTCTCAATCAATATTTTTTTTCAACTTCCTCTTCTTACTCCTCCTTTTGATGCTCTGTTTTTCTCTCTCTCTCTCCCTCATTCATATTATTTGATATGAATGAATATTCCATTGTATTCTCATTTTCCTTCCCTATTTTTTTCTCCCCAAAATTGAACATTCTCATGTCCAAAAATTCATGCATATACACCAATGATTATGGCGGGAAATCGGTTGAGAGGCGAAAACAAGACTCATATTTCTTGCCTATTAGATGAACATTCTTCTCTATTGTGTATGGTTAGAAACATCTTAAAGTCTATTCTTCATCCTTTTCTTCTCTCTTTTTCTCTTACAGTACTTTCTCTCCCTCTCTTTATCTCTCTTTCCTCTCCCTTCACTGGGCCTCACATCAATATAATGACGATGATAACAATAATAATAGCAATGAAATTGTAACCCGAAGATGATGTCTATCATTACTTTAGTCAAGGCTATTGTTTCAAAATCTAATATTTTAATACTGTTGTGAAAAGTATCAGTTCATATATATCGTGTGTATGTGTGTCTACGTCTTTGAAAAATCTGTTGAATTCAAGGTTTGCTTTTATTCCATTCTCTTCCGCAATTTTTCAATCCCTTCTCATTCCAAATACTACTGCTGACATTCATTCGATTACATGCCCTTGTTTCTTTATGTCTCTCTGTGTATGTGTCTCTCACATACTCTATACCCAGCCGAAAATGTCTCTGTGAGCTCAATTTCCGATAAGTACAGAGCCTGGATCCTATGTTAACCACAACTTTATTGAGTGTAACGAAGCGACAAGAATCTGTATCATACAGAAAATAGTCTGAGCTCTCTCTTTTTCTCTCTCTTTCTCTTGTTCTTATGTTATATCTTTAATGTTCACATATCCAAGAAAAAGAGGAGGAAAAAGAAAAAAGTGAATCAATGAGGACTAGTTTGTGGCCAATTTTTTCACTTTTTGCTTGGCCATTTTTTCTTGTTTATCTCGACAAGCCATCACTTTCATTTTCTTGTAAAGAATGATCGAGATTATGATCAAAACCAAGTGGTCTCCATCTTCATCTCTCTCTTTCTATCTGTGTGTGTATCTGAGGTATAAAGAAGATTCCATCTATTGAATGACATTTTAGCTCTATCATTTTCCAAGAAAAAGAATTTTCACTTGCCATCACCAAAATACCAGTGAAAAAGATAAAGAGAGAGAGAGAGAGAGAGAGATGAAGACTTATATCATCGTTCAGAGTGATCGCTCATGTTTGCACTTTTGTCACTATAAAGTGGAGAATAGTTCCAATTTTTCCATATTATAACTACAGATTGATATGTACAGCTCAGAGAATTTGTTTTGAAAATTTCAATCGTTTCCTCTCAATCCTCTACCATGCTGTACGTATATTTTTGTATCAACATTTCCTTTTGATTCAAAGGTTTGTTGAATTCTGTGAATGTGAATGTGTATGTGTGTTGGCTGAAGTATAGATGAATATAATTCTTTTCACTCCATTTTTTATCATTTCCACTGCTGCTCTTCACTTCTTTCTTCTGCTATCATCTATACATCCAATTTTTCATCTTCCTATTCGATTGTGAATATTGAATATTGTGTGTGTATATGTTTATCTCAATCCTCTTCTATCTATGGCATTGAATTCATCAAATACTGAACGGAAAAATCGCATTCTCAATCACTACGTTTATCCGAGATGGATTACCCGGAATCAATTACTTTAGGTTTGGATATTATTCCATCACGATATGGAACGATCGAAGCTCAGGGAATTCCAGATAATGGACATTGCATAGAAAGAGAACGTCAAACCTTCATAAAAAGAGAGAGAGGAAGACAGATTCACAGAGTAGAGTAGTAGAAAAAAAGATGAAATGAAGATATTTGGTATAAATCAGCAGCAAAACAAAATGAATGGATGCTTGAAAAATGTCCATAATACCCAAGGCTACTGGTCTTTTTATTCTGTATTCCCAGCATCCAGTATCCAGCATCTCGCTTTATCATGATTGGATCTGTTCTACTATAATACTGGCTCACTTGTGTCTCTCTATTTCAATGGAAATGATCGCTTTACTTGAATCCATTGTGACTCTTTACATTATGCTCTCTGTCCGTCTGATTCAGTTCACTTTACGCTTCTTGATGTCCTCTTCTTTTCCGTTGTTGCTCCATCTCTCACGCCTCATTCTTTTCTATCCCAAACTTTTCTCTTTTCCCCTCTCTTTTTCTCTCTCACTCTCTCACCTTGCTGGAGTTACTTGCTGAGGTAATAAATGGAAATAGAACGATACTTCTTTATGAACTGTCTTCATCTTGGACACGTCTATTCTGGTCTATTCGAGTGGTGTCTTATTCTCTCTCTTTTTTCATCATCATTCCGATATCATGTAGCGCACACACATCATTTTGTTGAAGTGATATTTTTTGAAAGTTTTCCCGAATCTCTCTCTCTCTCTCTCTCTCTCTCTCTCTCTCTCTCTCTCTCTCTCTCTCTCTCTCTCTCTCTCTCTTATGTGGTATGTGTTTGGGTGAAGAGTATTGATGAGTATTTTGCCATACAAGACTTTCGATTTGTTTGCGATTATTTTGGGCATTCTTTTTTTGGTTGCACTTCGATTATTTGATTCTTTTATATATATTGATTTCACTCACTTTTATCTTTTTTTCATTCTTCTTCTTCTCTTCATTCTCTGCTCTCTTCAATCTCTATTTTGCTTGAAAGTACTCTCAAAACCATTTATATGCCTCTTGCTTCTTGCTTCTTCCTCTCTCTTTGCTCTCTCTCTCTCTCTACTTGTTTGAAAATTTTTTCCGAACCAATGTTTAGAGAGTTTGTGGAAGAAGTTTGTGTCTAGAGAATTTCTTGAAATTCTCTGTGTCATTCTGTGTGTCTCTATTTCGCGCGTCGTTTACAGAGAGGTGTATTGGGAATTGATAACATTCTATCAAGTTTCCTGAGAGATGTGTTTGTTTTTCTGTTTGTACAAGTTGCTTCACTCTTTTTCTACTATGTTTCCAAAGGTCAATGAGATAGCTTTGTAGTAGTAGTATTAGATAAACTTTGGTCGAAAAATAGTGAGAGAGAGAGCCTCGAGAAAATACTTCTACTTCTTGTACAAAGTTTTCTAGTAACTACTAGAGCTACTTAAATTAGGTCAAGAGTCATTCAAACAGTATCGAGTAGACATGTCTTGTATAGAAGAGATATTCTCTGTGTATGAGTAAAAGTTAGCTTTGAAATGTATTACATAATTCTTTTCTTTTGCCAATTTTTTCGATGTATTTTTTTCTGCTTAATTGAGAATGATTCATATTTTGAGAGGAAAAAAGGAATGATATCATCATTGATTATGTAATTCTCGTACCAATCAGTTGTCAGCCATGGAACGGAGGTTGATGATAAACAAGGGAGTTCGTAAGCTGGTAATATTTTCCACTGAAGAGAGAAGATATCTCATTTTATCCGGAAGAATATAAGCTCATTTAAGATGATAAAATTCTTCCATCTCTCTCTCCCCCTGTAGTTTCGTCATGATGAATCTAATTGATTTGATGATAATCACTACCAATATCTAATCGTAGCTTCATCCATCCATCTACCTATCTATCTATCTATCTATCTCTCTCTCTCTCTTATCCAATCATTTCCGAATTCTTCTTATCAATAATTCATCCAGAATTTTGTTGCTTAAATTCGTTCTTATCGCATCAATTGATTGAGAGAAAATTAGTATAGAATGAAAATCGCATGAGCAGTTACTAACAATTTCTACTACTAATACACTGTACTACTGATTCGCTCATCAACGATAATCCTATTGGTTACTTGAAATTGGTAGGCCATTTAGTGAGTGAAGTATTTTTATAATTACACTCTATTGTTTCATTTGATAAGTTTCTTTTTCTTCAAGTTGTGTGATCTTCTTCTAAACTTACCTGATTTCTACAGGTCCTTCTTTTCTCACCAAATTAGCCACTCATTTTAACAATACACTGAAAGTGAAAGAGTGTAGCTGAGGTAATACACTTCCAAGGATTGATGATTCATTTTATTCCCTTTTCACACACTACATGCATGTACACACATACAGCATCCCCTTTTTTTCTCACTTCATCATCTCATCTCATCTTCTTCTATTTTGGATGTCTAATTTGAATTTTTCACCATCTTTCTTGATTGAACAAACAAGATTACATTATTTCAGCTCTGTTAGGCATCTTACAAGCCGTATACATGTGTGTGTGTGTATACACACATACATGGTACATGTATGTATATGCATGTTTCAATACTCTCCTCTACCCATGAGACTAGTCTTCCTCTTTATCTCTCTGTAATATAGTTCAGGGCAAAGTGATCATCATCAGTATTATCAACATACTGATAATGCTGATGAGCATACCATGTATTGTGATTTACATTTTCTTCATTGAAGAAACTTTTTTTCCTCTTTCTTCTCTTATTCTTCTTATTCTTCTTCTTCCTCTTTCGTTAGCAAGTGTGTAAGTGTGTGAAATGCTTAATTCATGTGAAAAAAAGGTTGTTTGCTTATGTATGTACGGTATGTGTGTATGCGTGTGTATATGAGTAGCTTGTGAAGAATAAAATACAGTAAGATGTTGCTAACATTTATTATTGTAATATAATTATTAATCGTGAGCTGGTTGTCATTGAATAATTTTTTTTATTCTTCTCTTTTTTTCCCTTAATTTTTACGCTCTCTCTTTCTATTTCTCTCTCTCATTCATGTTGCTTAACATGATGTACATGAGTATATATTCATGTGTATATGAGCTTCCAGGCGATGAGCTCATCTTCAGCTGTAAGTCCAAGTACTTCAATTTTCATCGGTTATTCACGAACTAGTAAGTGAGTGTGTGTATGTTCATGTTTATATTAACTATTTCTTATGATTATTGTCAATATGGACAAGTTGAGGTGAGAGAGAGAGAGAGAGAGAGAGAGAGAGAGAGAGAGAGAGAGAGAGAGAGAGAGAGAGAGAGAGAGAGAGAGAGAGAGAAAAGCGATCAGAAAAACGAATTAATGCGTATGTCTGACTATTAAATAGGATAACGGTTCGGTAATCTTGTCAGATATTTTTCGTTCAGTTGATGGAAAGGAGAGAAAAGAGTGGCAGAAGATATATCGTATATATAAGATTCAAGAAGAAAAGAGTAGAATCATGTTGCAATTCATATATTCACTCCAGTCTAAGGGTATATTAAGGTGGATAAAAAATTTGAATCTTGCAAAGATATTATTTTGCATCTGAAAGTGTTCTCTCTCTATCTCTTTCTTTCATACTAACATTCTTACTTGGACTATCTCTTTAGCTTCTTCTCAAGTCGATGTGAAAATCAAGAATACAGCATGTAAAAGCTCAATATTTTTATGCATCCATTTTAAACTTTATTTTACTTTCAAATTGCTCTCTTCTCTTTCTCTCCACTCTTTTCGGGCTTCTTAGCTACACATGGAAGAATATTTGGCATCCATATCTTCACCCAAAAACGCGTTCCTTCTTTCTTCCACTTCTCCATGTGTCCCATATTCCTGTGAACATATCATCTTTTTTTCTCTATCTGAATAATATTATTATTGTTATTATTATCATTATTATGAGTTTCATTTGAATTCTCAATGGAGAGCATCTCTTCTCTGTCTCTTCACGAACTTTCATCCCAAAAGTCATCGCCACTCTCTCTCTCTTTATGGGTACTTCTATTGGGTGGACGACTGAATGACATCTAGGCCATGATGATGATAATGTTGATATAAGTTTCACCATCAAAGTGATGATGATAACTTTGCGATGGGAAAGATGTGGAATACAGCATAAAAATTTATACATTTTTCTCTGCCTCTTTTCTAGATTGATTTTGGAGGTATTCCTCTATATCTCTCTCTTCTATCTGGAAACACAAATTTGAAATCACAAATAGATAAAAAGTTCATCCACCCAATGTTGTGTGTGTGTTGTGTTATGAGGAAGCATTTTGAAATTGGAGTATGTCAATCTGGACAAATATTGATTCGAAAAAGATGCATAAATGGTAATAAAAAAAATGTTTCAAGTCAATTGGTATATATAGATGTATATACATTGAGGAGATCAAATATTGGAAGATTACCGCGTGATCGCATCTGGTAACATCTTCATCATTGCCTGTGGTGGTCAATGATTTTGACCATCTATGTAACAATGATCAGGGAGAGAGTATCCAGAGTCTTCCATCATCATACAATTTCCTCTTCGAAATGATTTGGAATACTCTTCCACTTGCCTTCCTCTCTCTCTCTCTCTCTTTCTCTCTCTCTCTTCAAGCCGCTAGCCATCCAAAGAAAACTATCACTTCCTTCATCATTTCTCTTTTAACCTTCATTCCATCTTCCTTTATTCGTTTCTCTCTTTCTTCAGATCATCTCTATCAGTTCTTGAACATTTTGTTCACCTCAACTCTTCTCTCTCTCTCTCTCTCTCTCTCTCTCTCTCTCTCTCTCTCTCTCTCTCTCTCTCTCTTCCATGATCACTTAGAAATACATTTCTTCTCGACCTCTATCCATTCATTTCTCCATTAGCCTTATATAAATCTGCTTCATTCACATGGCATCTCGAGAAATGGAAAGAGTGACGTTCATCATCAGGGTTTCTATACAATTCCATAAATGCTCTGATATGTGTTACTCATCAATTGTTTCCATGTTATTTGGAATTGCTTTTATTCCTTCTCCGTCTCTCTCTCTTCCTCTTAGCTTCTCTCCAAGGTAACACACATACACACATGACAGAACTCAGAGGATCCAATTTGTGATCTTCCCTCACATCTCTTAATCTTTACCAGGCTTTTCAAACATATCGATAGCCAATCTCACCTTGTCTTATTCTATTCACAATTGATACAACTTAATTTCGTTCTTTTCGATGATGATTATATTCTCATCTCCAGTGTCCACTTGTAGCCATGAAATTAAAACAATAACAACAATTGAAATGAAAACAAAAACATCAAGTACACCCAATTGATGAGTTTTGTGTCATTCTCTTGTCTCTCTCTCTCTCTCTCTCTCTTTCGAATTTTCCTGTTTCCTTTCTAGATCAAAAGGAACACTTCATTAGCATGCTGCTTGGGGCAAACTTTTTTCTCTCTTTCCATGTCCTTGTCTTTCTCTTTCTCTTTCTTCGTTATTGGTTTGTTTTCATCTTGTTGGCATACTACGATTGACTGATCATCAAGATCGTGCTCATATTTGGCAAAGTATTTCTCAAAGATCATCTTATAATACACAATCATTTGCTTTCTCTCTCTCAATCTTTCTATTCCTGGTTGGAAAACTAATCATCATCAACATCATCACTATTGATCAATCTCAGCATGCAAACTAGCCATCTTCTTTGGATACTTTCTATCACTTTCCTATTCTATCTCTCTCTCTATTCTTACTGAATTCGCTATTTTGTGTCTGTGAATAATATTGTTATCGTTATGTGTCCACTTGAGATATATCTGTATGTGGCGTGTTGACGCCTTTCTTAGTCTATTCGGGCAAAGATTGGTGGTCATCATGTCAACAGCACTCACTGGCTTTCATCTTCTTCCGTTGCAACTCATCCTCCCGGAATGGTGTGGACAAGAATTGCTGATAGTCCTCTTCACTTTGCGAGTCTCGACGTGTCTTCCATCTCTCTTCCCTCATCTCTTCTTTCCTTTGCTCTTTTTTTTGCATTGCTCACTTATGCTCATATCAATCCTCAACCTCATCCTTTTTTCTCTTCTCCAAGAATCATATGATGGATGCGGATATTGTCTTGACCTGTGAGAAGATGAGTGGGAATAATCTTGTCCATTATTCTTGGATTTATCGTAATCTTTGTCTCCTTTCCATAGTTTCCTTCTCTCTCTTTCCACCAGAATCTTGTCTTTCTTTATCTTTCTCTCTTACTCCTCATCACATTTTCAATGAACTACTGTATCCATCTCTATGAATGATTCTCGAATAGATTGTCCATCACCTTTGGTGTAAGTGACCCTGTCTGACAGGAGAGAGGAAAAAAAGGAAGCTTGTAATGATTATGGGCTAGTTTTTCGGGCTTTTCATGTTTGCTCCAATAAGTGGGTGTGCAAGTGTCACAGAATGTGTAGCTATCATTGCGAAAGCTTAAATCAAATACGTGTCCAAGATGATTTTATTGGCAAAGTAAGATAATCTCAGATGAGAAGGAGTTTCTCTTTTCCTTTCTCTTTCTTTATCTCTCTTTCTCTCTTTGCCTTCTTGCTTCTCTTGCATCTTGGATGTAGAATTTTTATTTCAAAATTTGAAATACTTTAGATGGTTGTCATGGAATTTTAACATGAAAATTCTTCTCTCTCTCACATACATACACCTTCTCACTCTCAAAATTGCTTATGAGTGTAAATTTTGTATGCTCTACAGAAAGTGTATGCATAACATGTCTACATACCGAGCTTATGGGGTGACATTAATGATGGGCCAACACCTATTCCATTGTTATTTTCATTTTCACTCACCATTTCATCCTCATCTTCTCTCTCTCTCTCTCTCTCTCTCTCTCTCTCTCTCTCTCTCTCTCTCTCTCTCTCTCTCTCTTTCTCGCTTGCACATTTTTCGTTCTTACTCTTCATCTCCATCTTCATCTTGCTTTTTCTTTCTCACTCCATACATGCATCCATATTTGAAATACCTCCTATCAAAAATCCTATGCCATTACGGTGTATGAGATGAGAGAGCGTGAGAGAGTGAGGAGCATAAGTGTTAAAGTATTCACTTCGGTCTATTATGTACTATTATTCAGAATATACCCTGGCAACATTAACCACTTTCACTTCAACCAACAATCGGAAGCAATGTAATTTGCTTTACTCTCTGTTTCCTTGTCTCTTATCGAAAGCCTCACCACTTGCCGCTTGATGACAGTAGTTAGAGAGGAAAAGAGGAAGAGAAAGCGAGTGAGATTAAATTGTTCGGAATCGAATTGTTGTTATTATTTGAAGTCTGCTTCATGTTTCGGAAAAAAAAGAAGAGGGCCAAAACTAAAGAGCCACCAAGAGAAACATGCACACAAGTAATCAGAAATGTGTTTTTCAAATCAAAACATGATGTGTCAAATAGATGCTGGGTGCTGGTGTTAATAGAAATAAGTGTTCATTTACAATCTTAAATGCATGCATAAACTTGTATTAAGGAGAGAGGTGTAATCTTCATTCCTCTTTGTGTATGTGTATTCAACCTTTTTCTATCTCTTTGACCAATTCAGCCCATTTTCAGATCCTCAACTTTCTTTATTGGTCATCCATAAGCTCTCTTCATCGAGGTTTCACAGTTATACAACCTCCAATCATCTTGTTCTGATGGATAATTACCACACACACACAGGCTTACACTTTTCCTCTTCATATGTCAAAATTACCTCGATACATCATCGCAATTCTTCTTCTTCTTCTTCTTCCTTCTTTTCGACTTATAAAAGACACTCCAATCCAGTAGCGATCATTACTCTCAGACTTCTTCCACACTCACACAGACAGCCATTTGTATGTATGTGTATGTAACCATTTATACTGTGTGTATATGTGTGTGTGATCATCAGCTAGGAATTCCATTTTATTAGCCAACAAAATGACCCAAGAATCAGTCCATTACTAATCTGAAACCTTGATGTGTTGTGTGGGAATGTATATCTCTCTTCCCTATTTAAGCACAAGGTATATGCTGAAATATGCTGTATGTTAGTGTGTAAGGAAATACAGTCTCTCTCTCTTTCCAGCAAACGGATCAATGAATAGTTGAGCCAAAAAGAAGAAGAAGAAGATAAAATATAAAAGAGGAAGAATGTTACAAACTAGCGATCGAACAGATAGTGGAAAAAGAACAGTGAAAAGATGAGATTAGATCATCTTATTTACTCTTCATCTCTCTTTCTCTTTCTCTTTCTCTTCCTCTCTTTCCACCACTCTTACTGGATGAAAGTGAGAAATGCCAATAGAAGATGGTACCAAGAAAGATCAAAGATTGGCAGAGAATCAGATTTAATTCTGAATCATTTATGTGTGTGGCTCTACATCTTTTACTTTCTTCAGCATGCCATCATGAATGACCTCTTCCACATCTTATTCGACATCCATTATTGTCCACCTTTTGTCTCTCTTCTCTTTTTCATCGTCTTATTCCACTCAAATCGATTGACCGGGGGTCAGCTTAAAGCTTGAGAACCACAATCCGAATGAGAAGGAGAGGAGGAAAAGAATGATAAAAGAGAGAGAGAGAAAGTGGAAGATGGAGAGACAAATGCTACAGAGTTTTGAAGAAAAGGCTTGATAGATGAACGTCGTAAATGCGAATAAAGTCCTGCAAATAATTTATCAAAGCAATAGAAAGTGAGAGAGAAAAAGTTTTTTTCTTTACTACTCTTCTAGCTTTTCCCTTCTCTTTTCGTTCAGACTAGATTGTGTTGAGATTTTATCTTTTATGCTCCATATTCTGGGCTCCAGCGATCAAACAAATGATGCGGTCAGAGATGAGCTGTTCATGGCTATTCTTTTCTATTGAATAAAGCTCATGGGAGACTTTCATTTTGATTGTGGAAAGGAAAGAGAAGAGATGAAAATACTGATTTCAGCATCAATCACGCAACGCATGGCATCATGGATCATCCTCTTTTCTCCATCTACACCTCTTCTCTTAAGATCTAAATCGATTTCTTGTTTCTTTTAATCCTTTTTTCTTCACTTTCGAATTCTCTTTTACTAAAATCAAGAGTTGAGAATCTTCGTCTTTCATTCTTTTCACATCACATCAACTCATTAGCATCATTCTCATCTTTCTTTCACAATTCTACAGGATTGCGAATTCTTGGAAAAATATCTATCCTTTTTTTCTGTGTCTATCTTCCTCTGAGCATCTTTTTCCCTAGTTGAATTCGGTTTTTTTTTCTAGGCAGGAATAACTCTAATTCAATCTAAGCATCTGTCGTTGCCACTCTAGCTATTTTGGCCTACTTTTTTTCGACTTTCACCATTGCTTCTTATTGCCTTGATGATCCAATTCAGTGATTATCAATGAGAAAAATAAGAAACTTGGCCTAAGCAGCACTCAAATGGTACTCCAAACAGATAGTATGTGTTGGTGTCTGAGTGGATGTTGCAATTCATTGACTGAATTGGCTTACAGAGTGAAAAAAAAGCTAGTTAAAATGAGCAAAAGTAGAGGAATTGAAATTCAAAGAATTAATCAGAAACAGTATAAAATATTATGCCATCTTCTATCATTTTCTCTCTCTCTCTCTCTCTTGCTCCGCAAATTGCTCCACTTTTTTCATCATCCAAGGAATAACGGTAAAGATAGAAAAGAGATTGGAAAGAATTTTTGTCTGCATATAAGTTGTTAAGATAGGGTTACTCTCGCCTCCCTTGATGAATAGATGATGAATGAATCTGATGGTATCGCTTAGGCTCTCTTTACATTGTGATTTATATATAATCATCATCACAAGCCTCTCAATACACTTGGGGAAGCTTTTGTGTTACATATGCAATTTTGAGCCCACAAAATTAAAATAGGATCTGCAAATGGATGCAGCTGAAAGAAAATAGAGAAAATGTTTTTGGTTCATCTTTGGGAAAAATTGGATGAAATCCTTCTTTTTTCCCACTAATAGAAGAATCTGTCATGAAAATCTAACTAAATAGCACACTATCAACTCATAAACCCATAGATATTCTGGTTGTATTAGTTAGGCTCACCATAGACATACACATATTTTGCTCAGGTTATTAGCCATGAAACTAGTATCTTTTTTCTTAGTAATCCACCTTTTCTCTCTCTCTCTTTCTCTCTCTTTCTTTTTCAATTCTCTCAAGCGTAAGATGATCTCGTGCTACCATGTGAAGAACACGCTCGACATTTGATCATGATTCCAAGAGTAACATTTATAGCTATCGGGCAGATAGATAATGATATTTTCGGTCTGATTTCACATTCATATGGGTTTATATTCTATTGTTCAATGTGTGATGACGACACCACATATCAGTGGGTGGTAATGTACTCTACAAAGCGTGCATAGATCAGCATCTATAAAACTTCCATAACTCTCTAGTCCTCTTGTATTCCTCTCTCCATCTACTGAAAGATATACCTTGCAGCACAATTTTCAGAAATCACTTTTATTATTATTATATTCCACTGAAATAAAATGATGTGGATGCTGATCAATGATGAATCTTACCCCAGGCTATCTGTGGGTACAAAAGTTCTTTTCTATCATTCTCTCTGTGTGTATATGTGTGTATCTACGATTGAGTGCCCTGTGAACTTTTTTTTCGATCGTCAACTGATCTTGTATTTCGGGCTTTACTCTTTTGACTCTCTATCTTCTTCCTGAACATTTTTATCTCCATCTTTTCCAAACTCTATCCAATTCAAAATTGTGTGTCAAGTGAATATTCCAGTGCATATTCCAGAGTCTGAATATTTTCTCTCTCTCTCTCTCTCTCTCTCTCTCTCTCTCTCTCTCTCTTTATCCATCCCTCTCCCCCACAACTGCCTTTCAGACTGGATTTATTTTTTTTACCCAACAAAACTGGGAACATTTCTCTTCTATCTCTTCATATTTTTACTCTAAACAATCAATCCACCTTCCAGCGGTTGTTTTATGACCTTAGCGTGCCTTGTTGGCCAATATTATTTGGATAGAAAAACTTTTTCTCTTTCACTCTCACTTTTGCTTGGATGGCTTGAATGGCAAAGTATGATGATCAAAAGAGCAAGAGAAAGAGAAAGGCTCTGTTGTGAAGAGGCATCTATTTGAAACATCTTCTCGGGCAGATGAAGGGAAGTGGAAAATCCATTGATTTTCTTTCCCTACAATACAAATGCCTTGAACCCTTAAGCGTTTGGTCCATCGTTTAATCCTTTCTTGCCTGATTTCGATTGATACCCTCCACTCATTTATTTACCTAATTCATCTAATTCCCTTCTATTATAAGATTGGGGAATTTTGACTCAACAGCATCAACAACAACAACAACTCACTTGCCATGCCGAAAAACAGTTTGAGAATAGATTGATAGGATAGAAAAGAGTAAGAGTGAGAGAAAGAAAGATATTTGTTTGCTCCATTCTTTTTTGCTTCCAATCCACCTTCCAAAGTGTATTGCTTTGCTTTTCTTATATATATATTATACCCCCACTTTGCTCTACGTGTGCAAAATAATCCATTCTCTATATATATATAATCTAATTAAAGGATGGCTTACGCTAGTGATGCGGCAATGGGCGATATAAAAGTATGCCATGAGTGTAGATGTATGTGCCTGTATATGTGCTGGAATATTTGCTGTGTTGTTCACAAGTCACGAGAACGAAGATGGAATAGAGGCTAAAGTTCGCGTGATGGTGAAAAGAGAGAAAATCTGCTCTTTACTACTTTACGAGGTGGGATGCATGATGAGCGAGAAAAAGGGAAGAGAGAAGAAGAAATGATGCTGGGCTTCGATGAAATCAGCAGCCCAAAGGAATGTCTATCCATCTAAATTAATTATTGTGATTAACTTGAATCCCTTTCATTGTGACTTTCACTTGTTTCATCTCCCTCTCTCTCTCTTTCTCTCTATCTTTCTTTTCTCACTATTTCTCATCACACACTCATTGAATCACCTTAACTTTGACTCTTTTGTCTTTTATATATGTATATTCACACTTTTATTCATTCATTTTATCTTTTTCTTTCTCTCTTCTCTCTATTCTCTTCTAAACACAGGGTGAATACGGTGATGTTTCGGATCGTAAAAAATTGCGCGATAAATTGCACTGTAAATCATTCGATTGGTATATTAAGAATATTTATCCTGAATTATTTATTCCTGGCGATGCCCTAGCTTCTGGTGAGGTAAGTAGTAGACTAGTGATAGTCGATTCTGATTGACTTTTGGGTTGCTTCATTATAAGTGACACTTGATACGTTTGGAACATGGAGAAAGAGAGAGATGAAGAGAGGATGAATTTGAAAAGAGAATGCAACACTGTCAGACTTATTCAACTATCTCTTTCTCTTTCTCTATTTTCATACACATCTATTCATTCTTCATGATACACCAAAAACTTTTCCCCTTCCAGCCTGCAAAATCCTTGCTTTTCTCTCCACTATTTTCCCTACTCTTTGGGTATATCGATTATCGATTGTTGATTCCAAGCGTTTATAGCCATAGCCACTGTGTGTTGGAAAAGAGATGAGATGAGATGGTATATACAAGAGTCAAAGAGCAAGAATGAATAGGCCATGGTTCGAATTGAGAAGAAGGAGGAAAGAGTAAGAGAGATCCAAAAAAGTTTTCTTTCTCTCTCTCTTTTTCCATCCCATGGCTCATTCGTATGGAAAGCCAATAGAGATGCTATTCGCGTAAAAAAATAATCTCTTACTGGCTGGTCTGATGCTTGAATCCGGTTTGAAATGAGCAGTCACTAGGAAATATCCGATAGAAGATTTGGAAAAATTTCATGAGGTCCGGAAGGAACCAACAGGAAATTCCTACCTTCTCGATTCGCCGAGATATGGACTCACATTTTTTATTTTATACTTTATCTTACTCTCTCTCTCTTTCTCTCTCACTCTCTTTCTAATAAACTTACTTACTGTATATACAGTCTCATAATCTAAATTAGAATAAGAAGTCTTTTAGCGGATACTGTTAGCATTAAGGATCCAGTATCTAGAACATTATTTACACACACACAGAATTGTTGAACCATCTGAGCAATCGATAATCCGTCTTTCTTTCCCTCAATTCGTATGACATGTTTTCTTGCTCAATCCTTTTTGCAACTGTATGCTTTACGCTGCTTATATTCTATTATTCACAAGTGTAACTATTTTCCTTAACTGCTCTTTGATTACACACTAACGTAGACATTTATAGCTGTAATTGTTATTCAAATGTGCCTCATACTGATTAACTTTTATGCTCTCTCTCTCTCTCTCTCTCTCTCTCTCTCTCTCTCTCTCTCTCTCTCTTTCCATACTTATACAAACTCTTCATTGCTATTGGTTTTGCGTTCTTCATCCAATCAGGTCCGTAATTTGGGAGGAAATTCGCCAAATAAGATGTGCCTTGACACTCCTGCGAATAGGAAAGACCTCCACAAGCCTGTGGGTCTGTATCCGTGCCACAAGCAAGGAGGAAATCAGGTTGGAAAAAGCATATTTTTCTTTATTTTAACACTAATTGACGATGATTATTGGTTGAGATTTTCATTTCGATTAATAATCGAGAAGAAATTCTCTCAATGATTTTCCAATCAGAGAGCTTACTTCATATGAGCATTTCCTTTGCCTTAAGTAACTCATATTAGTCGAATTGCTGATTTTGTTTGGTTAACCACAAATTTTCAATAATGGTATTTTTTCCCTTCTCATATTTCTTTCTCTTTCTCTCTCTCTTTCTTTGAAACAGTATTTCCTGCTCAGTAAGATAGGCGAAATTCGCCGTGATGAAGTTTGCCTTGACTACGCCGGTGGTGATGTTGTTCTATATCCATGTCATGGTGCCAAAGGGAATCAACAATGGTTCTATTCCGATATGTTGCACCAAATTAAGCATGGATCAAGCGGAAAGTGCCTTGAAATGTCTCCACGTCGGGATAAATTGTGGATGAGACAATGTAATCCCGATAATCCTAATCAAATGTGGAAATTTGAAAATTATAATCCGTCCAAATTGAATCAAGATAATATGAATACGAATAATAAATAAAAATTTTTTCATTTTGTGCCAAAAAAACACACACAAACACATCAAAATTTTTCTCTTCTTTCAATCAAAACTTTTCCCTTTTTCATACTCTTTAAATCCGCTATTCACTTTGCTTCTCCTCATAATTCATCCAAACTATCTCACAATGAGAAACCCTCTCTCTTTCCTCTCCAGCTTTCTTCCCTCTCTATTTCAAATTGAAAATTTTTTCCCAAGAAAATCTCAAAAAGCTTCCAAAACCCACCAAAAAGAAAATATCAATTATCAAACGAATTATCTCATCCAAAAGTATCAAAAATTGTGAAAAATCTGAAACAGAATGAAAGAAAAAAGCCGCCAAAAAAGTTGAAACTCCTCCCATCAGATGGCGTACTTTTTATCGAATATCCAATCAGAACGAATCATTTTTGTTGTGAAAAGCAGAAAAGTCTAACCAGTAGACTCATGTTGAAAAGCGCGAGAAAAATGAAAGTGAAAAAATGATTGTCTATGTGTGTTGAATGTTCCTCTTCCTCTTCTTGCGATCTTCTTCTTCTTCTTCCTTCTTTTTTCCAGTATTAATTAGAAGATTTGTTAATTAGTGATGGCTAGGGATAAAGATAGACCATTAGTTAATCGTGTATTTTTTTTGGATGTTAAAAATTCTCAGCTCAGAGCTAGACTGACAGAATGTATCACAAGACTAGGCGGTGTAAGTATACATATACACACACATCTTGTTCTTGACTTTTTCTTTTCTTCTTTTGGAAGCCTAAACAATTTTGGCTTGTTTTCGATTAATGTTTTCAATTCTTTCTTTTTTTATTGTACAGATAATAGGTAACTTTTTGGATAGAAAAATTAAGTATGTGATAACCGATAGGCCGAGTAAAGATTGGCCAACCAAGGAACAAATCAATGGCTACAAGAGAAGTCATTGTGCGTCATTGGTGCCTGACTCATGTGATCTCAATTATCAGCTGCAAATTGATTCATCTGTTAATAATGTTGATATTCTTGTGAGTATTGCTGATTGTTTTCATTTTACCTCCATATTTGATTCCTGTTCTCCTTGTTCTAAAGCCGCCAATTTTCACTATTGGCACGATAATGGCTGATGAGCTATTCTCGAGATTGGCGCCTCAATCTGCGCGCCTGTGTCTTTATCTTAGATCGATTTATTTTACCATCTATAATTAATCGATATTCATTTAATTAACATTATTTACTTTTTTCTCATATAGCCTCGAGGTAGAATGCTAGTACTTCAGGCAACTTCACCCGCTCCTTCCTTGGCAATGACTCCTACGTCAACCAAGACCACATCGACTGATGTTCTCACCATAGCTGCATGTCGAGGTTTAACTTTACTTGTGGCCAGTAATGTTCTACAGTTTTGTGAAAAATCTCTTAACACAACTGAAGCTCAAAAGCGAACTGTAGGAAATAATAGTGCAACCTCAGGTACATCTGCCAGTAAGCCAAAAAATAAGATGCAACTGAAATCTCCTTACCTCAAAGTGGAGGACACAAAACAATTGTTTCGACCATTTTGGAATAGGAGTGATAGTTTCCAGGAATGGCCAGAAATCCATTTGGACCGTGAACCTTATCTGTCTCCTTTTGGTACTCCTGGCTCTCATAAGAAAACCAGTCCAAATGGAATACCCATCACGGTTAATCGGAATACTCCTGATGTTGTGGAACCCAATAAAGTGCCAAGAAATAGTGCTGACACTAGAATGTCAAATGTCTCACTGACCCCAGTCAACACCCCTCTAACTTTCAACACTGCCTCTTATTTGAAAAAATTAGGAATCATCACCCCTCATGCAAGTTTCACCAATATGACTCGAGAGCAAGTTTTGAGACCGAAACGTAAAAATGAAACTTCAACCTACTGCGACATTTGTACATGTTATTTCGATGATATAGATGAGGTAAGTTGATAGTGAGAGCTTTCTCTTTCGACTATTGCTTTTCCCAATGAAACTTATCTTATTTCTGTTCTTCCAATCACCAGCATCTCAACTCGAAAGAGCATGTAGCTCAAGTCGAAAATAAAGAAAATTATAAAGATCTCATCCGAGTTATTAAGTCTTTGCCACCCTGGCCAGACATTGTAGAAGAAAAGCCTTGTACAGAAGTACAAGAAGAACATTTCACAGAAGAAGACCAATCTGGTCCTAATTGTCCAAGTTTGACACCACCGAATTCTTCCACCACCATCACTTTAACATGTGGCACAACTCGTTTACTGAATCGAGCTCCTAACACTGCCAAGGCTTTTGTTGCTCTTCACGACATTGCAATGAACAACAACAGCAATTTTCTTCTCACACCTGCCACAAGTGTAAAAAGTAATCCAAGTGATAGGAAATTGAACAGTAGTAGAAAAATTTCACCTACAAATCTCTTGAATTTCTCCTACGATTGTATTGATGAGGAGGAAGATGTTGTGGAAGCATCATGTATGACTCCCCCTCTCATACCGCCTCTTCTTTTCGATGGATTTGACATTCCTGAAGAAAAGACCAAACCTGACACCAAGCTACAAATTAATGATGGATCTGTTGAATTTTGATCATACAATTAATGAAATTTGATCTCTTTCTCTCAGAATCTACAAGTTTGATATTTGAACCTCATCTTCCAGAGTTTTATCGAAAGAATAGTTATTTATAGTCTGTGAAATAGGTAAGCCCTCGTTGCTTTCCATTATCGAATTTAACGAAACATCATGGAATCCAATAATCGTGTGATCTTTTTTCAAATTTGTTTTTTCTGATTCCCTTTTTTGAATCATGTTCAAATTCCTAATCAGTGGTCTTTTTGGCCCTCCAATTCGTGATCCCTGATGAGCTGTACTTAATTGTACTCGAATTGACACTGAATCTAGATATCTGAAAAGTGTCGATTGATGAATTTGTTGAAAACATTGTACATTTTTTCCCATTATCTATGGATACAGGTTATGAATTGATAATTAATATCAGTTGGAAATTCATCCAATCAAATGAGTTACTTTCTCTTGATCAAATTTTTCTTTAATTATTCCAAATTTAAGTATCAACAAAGTAAATAACGTGATAAAGTTGTGCATTTTGCGAGTGATTTTCGACCAGAAGGATGATCGAAAGTTTAAAAGTTTAAAAGGAAGTTGAGGAGTGGAAAATAGAAACAATTGGTCAACATGGTCACTTTCTGTGACATGATCTTCAGAAGGTGTTCTACAACAGAGATCTTTCATGCGAGAGAAAGAAAAATATAACAATACTATCGGTTACAAGTTCTCTCAGTTATCATTCTGTTATCTTATGGATTCGATCGATGATAAAATGGTTTGATTATTATCATTCCGATCTCATTATGTTATGTTTTCTTGATAAACAATTTTTTACGCCTAATTATACCGAATAACAATCAAAGTTCAGTTGAAAGTTTTCTCCGACTAGAGGATGAACTGCTGGCATTGGTGGATGTCTCGGAGGATGTTGGATTCTGTGTGACTGTGAATTCCATATTGATTGCACATTGACTTGGAGCTGTTCTCTTTGATGGCTCAACTCGACCAGCCACATTGGATGACCCAAGACCTTCGATTATATTGCCTGAAGTTGCTGGATTTAAAGAGGTGACTTGATATGTTGATGATGATGGCAATGATACAGACGCTGGATGACCTGAGATGGGCAAAGTTACCACAGAAGCATCCTGCACACCGGATGGAACATTCTGACGAACATCAGTGGTTACGATGCATGGATTGAACAGAGTTGGTGGCTGTGGACTGGATGCTTGAATATCGGATTGTTGGCCTGAATTGGTATTCCAACTATTTCTTGAACCTTTGTAGGGTGAAACATCTCGAGAGGAAGTCATACTTTGAATTGTGAGAGAATTTTTGAGTACCGAATCATCTGATATACTTCCGCTATCTTCCGTTCTACTACCGTGTAGACCCATGAGGTAGCGAACTTTATCTTCATTGGATGAACTTGATGAATATCCTGAATTGGGTGGCGGTGAACCGGAATCATTTAGTTTGGAAAGTAATTCTTCTAACAAAGAACGATCAGTTTGTGTTCCATTTGATATTTTCGGCTGTTGTTGCTGAAAATTACTGAATCGATGGTACTGATGTACTCCCGGCTTACTACTGGCCAGTATGGAGGTTGTCGATGTGAAATCTTGTTGTGATTGACTTGAACGAAATTCTTGGTAGCTAGCAAGCGATGCTGATCGACAGCTCTTGCCATCAGAACATTCTGTGGACAGATCATCAGATCGTATCTCAATGTTACAATCTGATATGAGGTCATTTTGAGAATTATTTTTTCCATCTTTTCTGATTGAATTTTGTCCAGTTTTATCCATAATCGATACTCCACTTCGATGGAATTCATTAAGTGAAGCAGTTTTATGGATTCCATTTCCAATATCTACTTTGCCTGATGATGATTCTGATCGTTCATTGAAAATTTTCTCAACCAAACTGAGTAACAGCTTCATATCACCAGACAGGCGAGCAACCTCTTGACTGAGGCCATCAATTTGGTTATCCAATTTTTCGATTACACATCGATTCGGTTCCCCTTTTGCGGTATCAGAATCCTCCTTACTTGTCTCCTCAATCGAGTCACGATCCTCTGATCGCTCTGAAGATTTACTAGATGAATTGCCACTCATTCGAAATGCTGGTCGACGACCTGTGGATGTCTTCTCTGATGAATGGTGATGGTGGTGATTCTTTCTCAACAATGGTGAACTATCAATTGAAGGTCCACTGTGGGCAACAGCCCATCGATCTCGCTTTATTGCTGATCTGCCAACATTACCAGTACCACTGAGCATTAAAACAGCGGCACTACCACTTCGACCTCGTGCACGAACTGCTGTTGGTGGCGGTGATCCACTGCCACTGTCATCATCATCTCGATCTTTATCATCATGATCGGTTGCCTCATCTTCCTCATCTTCCTCTTGTTCATCATCCACATCATTTTCATCATCCTCCGAAATGGACGGAAGTGTAAGGGAATTTGCGGTACGCAAGCCATGGAGACCTTCGTGTTCATTCTCATAGCCTTCCCGAAGATTGAATGTAAGATCATGAACTATCTCATTACAAAATGTTTCCGCAAATTCGGGATACAATCGGAGCACTTCTAAAAGGCCACTAATATGGATACTTTTCAGGTCACAATAGGTCAACGCTTTCACATCACTGCTTGATTTGATGAGTGCCTCCGAATTGAGAGATGCAGGTATATCACAGCCAACCAGATCACCTTTGCCAAGTATTGCCACAACCATTGAGTTTTGGAGCACTTCCATAGAACCATTACACACCAGATAGGTGTAAGAAAGTGCATCACCATCGTGGAGAAGATATTCGCCTGGAGCACAAAAATTGCTCTTTATCTGGCGTGATAAAAGTTTTAAACAACCCTGGGGTGCAGTTTCAAATATTGGTAATGAAAGTATTTCTCGATGCAAGTGTAGTGATACATCACCACGAAGTTCATCGGGAAATTCTCGTAAAACCTGGGTGAACAGAAAAAAAGAGGGAATAAAATGATGATCATGAACCATGATGAACACAGAGAGAATAGTCATTTGAAATTCACATTGTCTTCCTCTTGCTTGGAGAGAGAGAGAAGACAAGTGAACACCGTTATGCTGTTCACTTATCTCAAAATTCTCACCTCATTTGCATCTATACCATGGTTCAAGGACCATGTGGTTTGAAAATATTCTGTCATTCGTTGTCGAAGCTGCTTGGGTATTTGATTTAATCGAAAAAATTCTTTCAAATCTCTCAGCTTAGTCTGATATTGGGATCTGCGAGCATACATTCGCTGTATGATTGCTGTTACATTACCAAATACAACAGCATGCATAAGTGAGCCAATGAGCATCGAAAAAACGGAGAATATTTTCTCAAAATTCGTATTTGCGGCTACATTACCGAAGCCGACACTTGTAAGGCTACTTGTAGTGAAATAGAGGGCAGTTGTATATGCTGTATACATGTCAGATGAATTGAATACATCGTAATCGAGGCGAAGTGAAAGCTGGGGAATCCAACCTGTTGATATATTGTGAGTATTGAAGAGAGAGAAAGAGAGAGAGAAGAAAAAAGTAAGAAAAAATCGATATTCGTTCAAGTTACAAGTAGACAAGTAGACAGAATAGAGAGAGAAGAGAAAGAGACCAAAATGAAGGGAATTGAGAGAAAGAAGAAAAGCGAAGGATTTGTGACGGAATTAAATTAAATAGAGAACGGAATAGATGGTGAAGGAAGAGAGAGAGAAAAGAGAAAGGGAAATCAAAATCGGAAGAATTGGTTGCTCCTAAATCTCCTGCGGGAAACTATTTTGTCTTCAAATAATTCAAAATTAAATCTGATTGATAGTGGAGCATATCCTATTTGAATGTTTCGATTTTTATGATAGAAACATAAGCTGCAGCTTTTTTTCGCTCTATCCTCATGAAAATTCTTTTGAAATGTACAATTTTGATTGGTTCGTTTTCTTTATTCTCAACCTTCTTTTTACGACTTATTGTCACTTCTTAAGAGTAAATCATAGGCAATGATGCAAAGTATCAGATATCCGAATTGTTCAGTTTTTTTGCTTCACATTTTTCACTAATCATATGGTATTACAGAGTCGTCCTTCTATTTTGATGTCGTAATTCTTTATGTTGCTGGGAAACTTGGAAAAACTGTGAATGGAGAAAGAGAAAAGGAAAGACTTATTCCCTTTTTTCTTCATGTGTTTCCCGTGACGATCGAATTGCCATTGGTATTGTGAAAAAAATAAGAACTTCCAAACGCCATGAAGTTTATAGTTTCCCAGGCTCACATTGGAATCGGAGGCAAATAATTTTACAGAGAATATAAGAAGAAGAAGAAGAAGTAGTAGTAGCAAAAAGATGAAGATAAATAGGTGAATCCGAGATTTGTGTATTAACTCTAAACTCTGTCACGTTGCCATTCTTTTCCATTCATTTCTACTTTCTTCTGTTCATACGACTGAAAGAATCATCTATATATATCGTCTAAAATGTTTCAAAATCTTCTTGCCAAATGAAATTTGAAACTGGCATGATAACTTTCATAACTTCCATCGAATCTATCTCTATATCCATTTTTTCCCTTATCTCTCAACTCCCCTTCACCAAAAGAACCCCTCTGAAATCTATCATGTATCCATCATTTTTTCTTTCTCTCTCTCCCTTCCACTAACCCCAACCAAATTTTGTGGCTGTGAAGCTCTAAGGGTATGAATATTGTTTCAAAAAAGAATATATATATATATAAAGCTGCTAGCATGCTACCAAAATGTAGATTTTGAACTGTTTTGGTTAAAAATTTGTAATGACTGACGAGATCATGAGCCATTCAGTATGATCGATTGATGCAATAAGAGTTAGTCTTCTCTATCCAATTTGCTCATTTTTCTCTCTTCCTCTTTCTTTTTCTCTCTCTCTTTTTCTTCTTTCTTTTTCTCATGTTCTCTCTCTTCCTGTTCAGACAGTGTACATGATGCGGGAAGCAAGAAAAAGAGCACACATAATCAATACATTAATAATCACGAAAAATGACCCACTCAATATTCTGTCTTGATTCTTTTCCATGGAGTTTTATTTCTCTCTCGCCAGAATTCTTCATCCTTCTTGTTCGATATGGTTTCCTGTGTTCTCATCTGATCATCATCATGCATTTTTTTTTCAATGCCTCCGCTGAAGGCAAATCAGCTTTATCATCGGCTGGCTAATTGTGCTCGAATCATGGTAAGTGATGTAAATGATAATAGTGTCTCGATGAATTGATGATCTCAATTATTGTATAGTTTTTCCAAGGTAATAACATTAATCTTCTCTTTCCATTCTTCTCTCATTCATCCTCGATTTTCCACCTTCACATGGGGCGTCGTCTCGCATGTTTAAGAAAGTTCAAAAGTTATCAGAATATATTGAGAGAAAATACAATCAGATAAATCAATCTTCCGAAAGGTTATATTTCCTGTATCTCCCCCCAGATACGGCCAGCATGAATCCCAATAATTTGATATTTTATCATATTGGAGGTGTATGATTGGAAAACTTACCAACAGCCCATTTCTCATCATGTCTTTCCAATTCTTCTACTCCAATCACGTACCATATACAGGCTAACCAGTGAGCAACCAGGGAAAACATGAGCATCAAAAGGGTTAATATGACGTAGCTGTATTGTGAGTATCGGTCCATTTTGGCATACAAACGGGCCAATCTCATGAGACGAGTTAACTTTAGAAGATGAGTAAGAGTATTCTGTGTATAGATAGGGAATAGAATCGGGAAAAAAATAGATAAAACAAAAGAGTGTTGAGAAGAATTTTATTAATAAGGATGATGAAGGTGTGAATAATAAATATTCGAGATTATTCGTCAGAAATTCTTGACATGAGGATCGATGTTGATGCTAAATTATTCTATTTCACACTATACCCGATAAGCATAGGGAAACCCGATAAAATATGCGATAGAATCTCGAATATTCTTGTGCTGGCATGGACATCATCGATTCTAAGTGGTGATGTAAACGAAAGATTTGGGATGAAAATTGATCACAATCGACTTGAATTGAGACTACATTTGCATCTTATGCATGAATGATCGATTGTTTGACACTATCTGAGGAGGAGGAGGCAGGAAAGAGAGAGAGAGAGAGAGAGAGAGAGAGAGAGAGAGAATGAACAGATGAGGAGATGGAATAGAAAGGAAAGTTTTTCATGGCAAAGAAAAAGATGTGTACACAGAGATACACTTTGGCTGATTAGTTTGGAAGTGATGAAAACAAGGTGAAAGTAGAATAATCAACTGGAAAGGGTTTACTATCCAATGATAGATGCTCTTGCTGCCTGGTTAGCCTAACTCTCTCTCTCTCTTTTCCCCTTTCAACGACCTAAGCTTTCCATAAGTGTTGGAAACAAGTGTGCAAAACCCTTCCAACTCGCATGGTGTAAATAATGTGCATTGAGTGTGGAAAAATCAATTAAATTAGATTGGCAGAATATCGATGGAAATTTCACTGGATTTCCACTGATAGACAAGCGAGGGAAAAAATTTTTGAAAGTGAAAGTTCGTATGTATATACCAGTTGTTATTAAACTACTCACCCTTGTATAAAGATTGGCTGCGTACAAAACATCGAAAGGTAAAGCTGCTATGAGATCACAAAAAAACCATCCTCGAAGATAGTTTATGAAAATTGATTTTGATTTGGTTACTACTTCGCCTTTCTTATTTACAAATGTGGTCCGAAAATTAAGAATAATATCTAATGAAAACAGAGAAAGTAGAGACAGAGAGGGTAAAATGATTGGGTAAAGGATCAAAGAAGGAGGAAGTAGAAAAAGAAAAAAGTAATAAAGTGAAAATTAGATATCATATTGTACGATTTAGTAGAATGGTTGAGCAATTCCTGTTCAGATTGATGGTCAATGACCACCATAATGATCATCAGTTGTGTAAGTATTAATATTATCTACGTTTGTGTACATAATGAAGATAGTCTTTCAAGAAAGTCACGAGAATTCAGATAAATTCATGATAGACCTAAGGTAATATGAGATCATAAGCCGTATTCTCTTCTAGGAATTTTCCTTCTCTCTCTCTCTCTCTCTCTCTCTCTCTCTCTCTCTCTCTCTCTTTCTCTCTCTCTACCTCTCTAACTTCCACAATAGCCATAGTTGACAATCTCTTTCCAGTGAGCTTTTCTAATGTATACTCGAATGCTAGGCAACTATACTGTGGTATCAACTGGACAGCGAACAGTCTCAACTAATATTCTTCACACACACATAGTAGCTAACCGTATAAACACAAGAATGTGTGTGTTTATATTTGTTTTTGTGTATATAGACATATCGTAATTGGTGAGAAAAGCAAAAGGAAAAAGTTATGACTGAATCATCATATTGGGAATAAAGTGGAAAAGAGTAGAAACGTTAAAAGATGAGGAAGGAAGAAGAACAAGAAGTGGAGTAGAGAGAGAGAGAAGAAGAAGAAGAAATCAAAAGAGAAAAAGCTTAGTAGTAGATGTAATAAAAAGGCAAAAAGTCGAGTGGAAAATGAATGAGAATAAGGAACAAATTGAATGAATAGATGTATTATTCTAAGGGGAATTAGCTTCAAGAATGAATGTTGAAAATAATCTGAATAGTAATACAATTGAGAGACTGTCTGTGTGTGTAGGTTGAACGATGTGTGTGATTGAGGCTCACTTTCTTGATCGATTATTGGTTCGCTCATTTTGGTTGATGTAAAAAGTAACATGTCTACCATGTGCATACATTTCAAGCGAGAGAGAGAAGAGAATATTCTTTCGAGTATTCAAACTTTTCATCTATTTGAGTGAAGATTCCATATACTCTATCAAATTTTTGTCTCTCCATCTTCTTCTCTATTCCTCGTGAGCATTCTTCTTTTCTCATCTATTATAGAATTGATTATGTGATGCAATCTGAGAGAGATAGAGAGACAGCAGAAAAAAGTAAGAAGCAAACTCAAGATTTGATCTTGTGATGAAGTAGTGGCCTTCCTGAAACAAACGTACATTCACTTGGAAAACCACCGATTTTCATCCTCTTTCAATCCATCTTTCTTTCTTTTTTTCTTTCTTTGTTTCTTTCTTTCTTTCTCCCTGGAATCTTACGGAATTCTGTCATGATTTATTCACTGCTTGTTGACTTTCCAACTGAGTCAAGACCATGCAATTCAATCAAACAAAATGGACTCACAAATAATTGGTGTCCAGTGGTTTAGGAATTTGTCTCCATGCATGTACATGTGTATGCATGTCTACCAACACAAGTATTTGTATATACTTACCAACAATGAAGATGTTCTCAACGAAAACATCGGTATAGATGGTGGCTGGAGTATCATCACTTTCACGAAAAGATGCACTATATGGTACCACAATGGCTACATAAAATGTTGCTATTAATATTAGCCAATCCCAGCACGTTTTAAAGGTGCCATAGTGTGAAAGTATGAAACGTGGCTTTTTTATTGTTGCTGCTTTGTACTCTGGTAAGGATGATGAATGTAAAATATTCTGGATGTGGTGTGGATATGGTATGGATATATGTGTGTGGTTGTGACAAGAATGAATGAATATAATCAAAATTAATAGTAATATTCACTTCCGATATTCAAACATTTTTTCTCTTTTTCCATCACTTTCTCTTTCCTCTTTTCACTCTTTTTCATGTATTCTCTTATTTACATGTGAATTCATGTCAACATGAGTTCTACTTTCACTACCTTCCGTCTATGTATACCAGGTTTTTCTTCTTCTCATTCTCAGGGTTTTCATATCAAAAAAATTTTTGTTTCTCTCTCTCTCTCTCTCTCTTTCTTTCTTTCTCTGTCTGTCTGTCTTACCCACAACAAAACGATCAGATACAAGAAACAATGACTTTACAAAACTATTGGTTAACGGAATGTAGCAACACGGAACAATACTTTTTCGACAATAATAAGAATTTCATGAGAAACGTGAGTTATACATACACAAATTTTTATCACCTCAAATAGTTCTGGATACATGTGTATGTATGTGTATATACATCTCCATTTCACCATAAAACTCATGAAACTCATGAAACTCATGGAACTTGCTTTCGATTTCTCTCTCTCTCTCTCTCTCTCTCTCTCTCTCTTACACTTTAGGGCAAACTTTGTTGTTGTTGCATTCCAAATGCAATAAACTTTCTCTCGAGGCAGATACTCATATGAATATATCAAAATTCGGTAATATCAGCCTCAGTCACTTACTACTACTATCATGCTGACTTTTTTCTTTCTGTTGCACATGCCTTGCTTACTTATTTCATGACTTACATTGTTTAGCTTGAGCTTTGATTTCATGTTGACACTACGACGATAATGTCCTGATAGTTGATACAAAACTGCTCTACTTCGACGTCTCTGATAATGACTAACAGAATGTCTAGGACGATGGTTCATCAGATCATCGTCATCATCATATTCATCACGATCAATGTCAGCTTTATCTTTTTCCTCCTCTTGTTCTTCATCCATTTTACAAGTGATATCCTTGTGGGAAGCAAGAAAAAGAACCACTTCATGTTTCTCATTTTTGATGGGCACAATATCCAATAGGCACCAGAATGGAGTTCCTTAATGAAGGAGAAAAGAAAGAAAAAAAATGAAATACGATTATTATTATTTTTGATTTGTTATCACACATGAAACTGAATTTTCTGTCTCTCTTTCTCTGGCAATTGTGAGAATGTCTTCATTTATTTGCACATCTGTACATTTGGGAGAGAAGAAATGGGTTCATTCACAGGAAAGAGAGATGTTTTAAGGGAATACTTTTTCGTTTTCTAATTACTAGATTTTATCGCGCTAACTTGATAAATATGACGTCTTGTCTGAATTTATAAAGTTCAAAAATCATTCTAAATCATATAAGATTGCCTCTTGGATGATCGTTTATTTCTTCTCTTCTCTCCTCTTGCCTCATCCTTTTATTCTTCTCATCACTGTTCCTCTGTCCAATCATCACTGATAATCTCTTTCACCCTGGACAATTTCATAGCTGATTTCACAGTTCTTCCAAAAGTATTCTCTCTCTCTTCCCCATCTCTATCGGCCTTTCCTATCCCCTTTTCTCTCATCATTAATGTAGAATGTTTGCATGGTGAAATCATCTCTCATATTCGCTTCCATCCGAAACCATCATCAGGATCATCATCAGACTGGAGGATAAAACATGGAAAAGTGGTACAGAGAGAGAGAGAGAGAGAGAGAGAGAGAGAGAGAGAGAGAGAGAGAGAGAGAGAGATTAATCGTGAAAATGGATTTGATAATGTATGGATGTTCATGTGTGTACATGGGTGTTAGTGTGCATGGTTAAAGGCAAAAGATTGGAAATCATGTGCATGATGATGGTGGAAAGAAAAAAAGTATATGAAAAAAGTAGGTATATGAGATTGGAGGGTGAAGAGAGATGAGATTAAAATATATGGATGATGTGATACAATTAACAGGATATTTTCGCTAGTAAGAGAATAAAAAATGAATCTATCCTTTTCAGAGAGAGAGAGAGGGGGGGGAGGGAGAGAGACATGCAAAGAGAGTTTATTACAAAATGAAGATGTTGAAGTATGAAATTCAGTAGAGAATAGGAGAAAAAAATGTGAAGGAATTATCTCTGTCCAATAGGATGAACAATAATAATAATCATAATCATAATAATCATGATAATAAAGATTCTCATCATGGTGATGATTAGAACATCTCAACTTCTCCTATTTCAACTCTACTCTCATGGTTACATGGAACCACAATACATGATTGAACTATTTTCCCGTTTTGTTCGAGATAAAACCTACAATTCAGGGTTTTCATGAAATTGTTGGCAGAAAAGGATGGAACTCTGGCCCATAAACTCTGGTCTATGGATTTGGGTTGCAATTAGCCATGTCTTCCCATTGGACTAGACTAGAATCCCGAATTCAACCAGATATCCTGATATCCTGATATTGGTTCAGCAATTCAGATAATTTGGAAAAGAAAAATTCCATCTGTAAATGTTCGTATATGAGTGTGTGTATATAAGTCTGGAAGTTGAATTGGGAATACTGTTTAGTATAGGTAAGAAGGATATAGCTTAAATGGTTAAATGGAGCGAGAAAAGGTTATCGTCTGAATTGTCACCAAATTTGAACACGATAGGGAATGATGTAGAATTGATTTTTTTAAGAGGAAAGATTTTGAAGTTATCGAGAGATGCTATTGGTGAAAATGGAAGAGAGTCGAGTCTAGAAGAAGAATTTCGCTCGAATAGGCAAAACATTTCTCTCTCTCCAGAGAATACTTCAAATCTTGTATCAAATCGATTGCTTTCTTTCATCTTCTACTCAATTCTTTTGCTTCCTCTTCGACAAGTTCTCTTTCAAAACCTCTTTCTTTCCAGAAGATATTTTTCTTTTCGCTGAGAAAACCATCAAAAGCGAAACAGAAGTCCTCATGTTCTTGGTATTTTATTTCTTCTTCTCCAGTCAAAGCACATCCTTAGTATACGATCCTTGCACACATACATGTATGAAAAGTCCAAGTTTCAGCAGTATTTTAGGCCCTTTTAAAAGTTGAAAAGGTAAAGTCAGTGAAGAGAGAGAGAGAGAGAGAGAGAGAGAGAGAGAGAGAGAGAGAAATCAACTTGTACAGAATGTGAATTCTTTTCATATTTACCGTTACGCTTGTAGAGGTATACTTCCAATTTGAGTTCAGTTTTGTTTTCAAGAGCTTCTTCAATACTTTTCTTGTGCTCATCAGCTGTCTCTTCACCAAATAGAAATGTACAGGCACAACCTTTTTGCATGATATGAGCTCGTGGAAAGCCGGTAAGCTCACAGAATCCATCGGAACAGTATACAATCGGATAAAGATTTGGTACTTGAGCATTTCCAAGAACAAAGTTGCTATCTGTTAGTGTATACACAACATCATGGAAGAGATGAAGTGTGTGGAGGTGGAAATTGAGGAGGAGGAGGAGGTGGTGGAAAAAAGAAGAAAGAATGTTGAGAAAAAACAATTTAAATTGGATTCATCGTTATACGTAGGCTGTGGTATGTGTGTGTGTGTGTGTAAAGTATAACATGAAGCAAGTTAGAAGGATACACATTTTAGATGATGAAAAAATTTGATTTCAACTGGTGAAGACTACAGGGATGAAAAGAAATACGGAGGAAGAAAGAAACATGAAAATAGGGCTTTTTTAGTGTATTTCCCTATGTGATTCGATCATTTATTCTAACTTATTTTCCTCATGTAGGGTCATTCCTCGGTGTGTATACAAAAAGGTGAATCAAATGATTGAATATGAACGATATTCCAAGCTGCCTAAGTGTTCATGTTATGGGCTATGTATTTCGTGACCAAATATTCCTATTGCATTATAATATTTGATTATCACTCACTTGTCGACCATTCATGTTCCTCTCTCTCTCTCTCTCTCTCTCTCTCTCTCTC
>QZCP01000268.1:85898-155623 GCA_003956705.1 Brevipalpus yothersi | reverse complement strand
GAGAGAGAGAGAGAGAGAGAGAGAGAGAGAGAGAGAGAGAGAGAGGAAGAGGAAAAGAGAATAGAGGAAAGAATAATAGAAGAAAAAGGAATCCAAGTGTCCATCGGTGGTGAATCTGGAACCATTTCTACTCTCTTGCTTGCAATTCATCATTCTGTATCTGATCTTTTTCAAAATCCACTGAATTTTTTCCATATATTCTACTTTCACTTCACTTTTGTAACCCTGAATGATCAAGGTATTCCTATCCATCTTGGTGAGTTTGTTGTTCATGGTTTTTTACCTCCATATTCATTCGAATATTTTTTTCCATCTGACCTTTTTGAAAAAAAGTAAATCTTACATACGGAATCCTGAAAACACATATATATTGAGAATGACTACTCATCTTTCCACTTTTAACTCCCTCCTCTTCTTAAATAAGTGAATTCTGGGAAATTTACTGTCAAACCAATTCGTCAGACAAGTGATCTTCAAAGTGACATAAACTTTTCAACTTACTTGAAACTAAGTGAAAACGAGAGAGAGGAGGAGAGAGGCTGAATAAGAAAAAATGAATTTTGACCAAAGTTTAGGGGCAATAAAATATTTTTTTACCTAAATTTTATCCATCTTCATACATACTCGAGAAAAAAATCCGTTGGATAAAAGTTTTCCACATTCTGAAGAAGTATTCCTCAAGGATTCTCTCTCCATCTTTTCCCAGTTTTTTCATGAATATACTGTAAATCAGTTCAAGAAAATAATTCACTCACTCATCAGTGAGGCACAAGGCAAAATTTTTCTCAAGAAAACTTTCATACTTCTAGCTATATTCTCTCTCATCCACTTCACTCAGAAGAAGCTACTACATGATTAAACTGCATCAAAATCCTGGATCCACTTGAGAATATGTCAAGCTGCCCGAGCGTAATCAAAAGTTATGAGGTGAAAGATACACTGTACTAGCTCAACACTCACCATCAAGTGTTCACAAGGAAGATGTTTTCTCAACCAATAAATTCAAAGTGAATCGGCCATCAGTACACTCATCATCAAAAGGAAACCCTTTCCACACTTATTGCTTCAGTCTAGTATAGTATAGTATAGTATTTTCAGTATAAATTTTTACTGGTCCATGTCCATGACTCAGAGGAAGTGAGTAAAATTTTTCGACACTCATTGACATGTAAACACGTTAACTGATCGATAGAGTTGGAAAATTGAAGACTTATGTCAAACTAATTATGATCCATGATGGTAGTTTGTTGCTATATAGTTTTCATTCAAGAGAAAAAGGGTAAAAATACTGAGTACACATTGAATTCTTTCTCATCAAATCGAATTCTTACACCTTCTTGGAGCTTTCAAACTGAATGAATGATTCTCATCTATTCTGATTAGCGAATCCTTTTCCTAAAACATGAGTGTGTCAATGGGCTCTCAATAGACAGACTAGTTTCAAGACTAGTCTTCGGATAAACAGCATAAGCACCCAAAAGTTTGAGTAGAGGGAATGTACTTATATTTTTTTTCAATCTGTCCACGGAAAGTAGAATCAATTCACGTTATTCCTCGCTGAAATGGCAATTATTTAGCATCTTGGGGTTATTTCTTGGATGAAAGAGGAGAGAGAGCGAAAAATTGCTGAAAAAGCTGAGATATGAGATCTCCTTTTCATGGCATGACTCAAGTGCTGGGCTAAAGAGAGAAAGGCGAATAAGACCGTGAACTACCTTTTTCGCATGACATGCAAGATATATATCTTATTCTTTCTTCATCTTTTTTTTCTTCCTTTATCTAAGAACTTTTTTTTTCTCTCTCTCCAACATTCTCTATATCTTTTAGCTTAAGAGAGAATAGAGGTTGACGTGAAAGTGTTTGTGTGTTTGTGTATATGGTGCTTATGTCTACATGTATAGATGAATAGAGAAAACAACATTCGGAAGGAAGAGAGAGAGAGAGAGAGAGAGAGAGAGAGAGAGAGAGAGAGAGAGAGAGAGAGAGAGAGAGACTCATAAAGCGAAATGTCTTCATTGGCCGCAATCATTTTCTAATCCTTTCAAATGGTTATCGATTGTGGCCTTACATGGAGGCTTTTGAAGTGGCCAGTTGATTGGTGATGAAGTAAAGAAAAAGAAGTAGGAGGAAGAAGAAGCTGAACAAATGTTTATATCATCATCACTACAATCGCCTCAAGAGTAATAAGGGAAAAAAGACATACTGGAGAGTGACTCGATAGAGAATGTGAATTTCGGAGAGAGAAGAGAGAGAGAGAAAAAAAGTCAAAAAGCGAATATTTGTACACCTTGGACTAATATTATTATCATTACTGGATATGTGCACACACAATGAGTACGAGTACATTGGAAAAAATTACAGAATGCTCTGGGGACATAAAGAATGGAGGCATTCCAGGATTAAATTATAATGAAAAGAAATAAAATCTGATTCATAGATACTCCTGAGAGAGAAATATGAAATGAGACTACATAGAAGTATTGTTTTTTTGGTTTATTAAGGCGCTTAATATTCTCTATGAGCTATAACTGTTCATCAGTCAACCAAATAGGAAAAGAAAAGACTGAACAAGGTAAAAGAAGAAGAATTGTATTCATTTGGGATTTAAGTTCACACTTTTTCTTGAATGCTAACATGTGAGAGTGAAAGAATATATTCATTCATAAATATTCATTCTCTATTAGTCTCGTCTACTTCTCATTTTCATTGTTATCACTTTGGCCATTCATAATTCTTTGGGGTAATTTTTTTTATCTACTGAACTGTTTGCTTGGGAAGAGGGAAAAAATCCTTTCCAAGTATTCCCACAATTTATAACAATAGAAGATTTTATTGCTCAACCTCAAATGTCAGTACATGTACGTGTGAGTACCACTGATTCTGCCATGGTAAACCCACAAGTTCTAATGAAAAATGTGACCAATGTGGCAAGTGGATCCTTGAAAGTCATGAATTGACCAAGATTTTAATGTTATCAAAAAATTGTGTGATACAAACATCACATATCATACAATATAGTGTCGTAAATGTCACAATTCTGGGTGAAAAAACATTATTTTTGACGGTGAGAAAACTTTATGTCATCATTGGTGGACTGTAACTTACGTCTTTCATCTTCCAAGTAATACCAGTGAATCCAGTGTATTCCGAAGAGTTACCAAACTTTCCCGAACCAGTGGGAAAAAATTTTACACAAGCACACAATTAACATTGGAATAGAGTTTACCTGACATGATCTTTGGTGAAGAAAAATATGCATATCGAGTCATTCCATCTGGAATACACTCATTCATCTCAGAATAGCACCAGAATATTTGCATGTGTTGCAGAAAAGAAGAAGCCTTTCGTGCTTACCGAGGCAGTTTGCTATGATTTGTTTGCCTGATGCATGATAAATGAGTTTTTTTTTCTTCTCAGGCAATATCTGAACGGCAACCAAATACCAGATAGCTGGTTATTCTAACATCTAATGGAATAATTCTGGTTACCATTGTTTTTCTATAGAATGAAGATTACTTCCATTCTTTTGCTTCTATCTCAAACCACAATATATTTTCTCTATCCAAAAAAGACAGAGAATCCAGCCACTTGAGAAAAACTAAGTAAAGTATCACTGAGAACCGAGAAAAGTGTCCAGTATTTCCACTAAGCCTAAGATGTGGGGCCTATCATGCTTAACGATTGTCTTTCTTTCCTTTCATACACATAGAGACACTTTTTCATGGTCCAAAAAAGTTTTGCTCTTATATTCTTTTTATTCTCATTCAAAATCCGCAAAATATTGCCCACTATACACCCTGGGAACATGAGAAAAGATAGATGATTCTGGTGAATGGGCAAGCAAGATGCTTTCTCACCAGAGAGCCGTGAAAATATGAGCATCAGCCGGAAACAGTATTGTTCTGGATCGTCTGTTTCCAACTGGATGCAATATTTCACAAGTGTGCCCCATAAATAAATTATACATATAGATATATATATATCTGACTATTTTTCCTATGTTGATGCATTTATCAAATAATCTGAACATCTGGTAAACTTTTTCTTAATTCTACCTGATTTAGGATACATACTTGATTTTGATTGAAAAAGATTGTAACAAAGAGAGAGAGAGAGAGAGCGAAGAATTATCTGATAAAGAGGAAAGAAACAAAAAGTCAACTTGTTTCAATAGCAAGGAATCTTATCTTCCATGGAATTCTCTCTCTTTCTCTCTTTACGATGTTCAATTTGAAAAGAGAACAGTTACACCCATGCTTGTGCAATGATTTCTAATCTTGCTGCCAAAAGGTGTTCCAAAAATGATGATACATTGTGATTTACCAGGAATTCAGTCCTTGAAGCGTACAAATAACCATTGTTGCTTGCTCTCTCTTCTTTCACTCTCTCGATTCTATCTCATAATGTAACATTCTTCATCCAGCTTTTGTAACATTTCTTATTTCTGAATTGGTCAACAGATCTAAATCTGGACAGTTTCATGTTGGTGACATTTTTGGTGGTCAGAAAAGTATATTGAACAAAAGGAGCGAGCTTAAGTCAATCGTGATCACTCGTCAATGCTGGACAGATGTAATGAGAAAAAATGAAAGAAAATTGAGAAAGTGTGAAAAGAGGGATGACTGAAAGGAACGCAAGAAGTGATCCCATATCATGGATACTTCAATACCATTGGAACAATATTCCATATATCAAATGAATGGCCTGTCAAGCAAATTCTTCTCTATTGATCATATCTCTCTTTTACTGGTTCTCTTTCACTCTCTTTACTTCCTTATTCTTTTCCAATTACCTTTGCACCTCTATTCATCGATGAGTCTTCAATATGATCGGTATTCTTACGCTCAAGTCATGAGTTCAGTATATTGAACCTTCCTGGGTGATGGGCTTGGAAATCCTATCGCCATCTGAGGGTACTGAATGGTGATATATTGGAACCAAATTTCAAGATAGTGTATCATGCAGCGATATCATTTATTCTCTCAGATAATCTCATGTCTTGATTTCGAGAAGGGGAATCATTATACTGCATGATCATTGTGACTGAGTCAACTATCCTAAAAATCTCCTCACCATGCTAGAGTGAATTCAAAATTCTCGTTGCTTTCCCCTAAAAAGTGGTTCAGTTGTGTAGGATGAAGAGATGAGAAGAGATATCTCTACTATTGGTGTAAAAACATCTCGAACAAAATATTTTCAGTATGAAACATCTGGAAGTAGATGGTATGGTATAGTCTGTAAATCGATTGGGATTTTTATCATGATATATCATGACTTGTGATTAATTACATAATGGTTCGGCTGTTTAGTCAGGATTCTGAATATTTATCAGCTATGATGAGAGATGCCATCTTTTTTATGCTTTTTCATCAATTTGTTCGATTTTATACTCTCTTCAGTCTTGAGAGCTACTCTAAAAATTTTGGTGAGGAACCAATATCGACAAAACACTATTCGAAACTCAAATTGTTTCAAAGCCTGCTTGAATCTTAGTAGTCTCGAGGAAAATCAACATCCCGACCAAATCTTTTGAAGACATTCAAACGCTGGTGAAAAAGCTGGCGAGAAATTCACGCCTTCCTTCAAAATGTAACTTCTTGAAAGTTCCGATCCAGTACCAAATTTTAGCCCATGCTTTCATATCTCCTTCTGATGTAACCTGGTCAATGATCGAAGCATCAGCATCATCTCTGTGTGAAATCCCTCCAAAATCAAAGAAGCTCCAGATCATCTTGCCCCTGAGCTCATTTTTATACGCTCGAGGACCCTGAGGCCATAGGAGAATATCTGAAAGGCCTTCATCTATTTCGAAAACTGGCCAAGCTTCTGAGAGTAGTAGAAAACGACCCTTCGTGCACGTACCACTCTTTTAGCAGCGCATATGAACTCTTCAAGTTTGACCTCTTTAGATACGTTGTTGAACAATGATCTGAAAGATTTGGCTCTGATCTCCGCAAAACTGTGGATGTTCAAGCTCTGCATCTCCTCCTCAACAGCTTTAAAAAGGACCACATTCAGCAGTAGGACTGTTACATCTAAAGTATGTCTCGATACATTTATAGGAATTCTCTCCAACAGTTGCATGAATGTTGAGGTGAGCATCCTTCTCAAATTGCTATCTACAATGGTCTTCAATTTTTCTGTAGATGAAGTACCTCTGAGGTTGGAACAATCACCTTCGCTTTCGAAGGGATCATAGCGGCCCGTCTTGAAACCATTCCTCATTATCTCTTTGCCATGGGACATCTTGATTTGCGAGAGAGGGAACATTCAAACTTGGACTTCTTCCCTTAGAATACCAGGTAAGCTAGATTCTGAGAGCTTTTTTGATGGAGTACTTGAGGATGCCCCTCGGTTGACACTCTGAGGGCTCTTTATTGGTGTGCCTAGAGGTGTACCTGAATCTAAATCACTTCCTCAAAACGAAACCTGAAGGCTCCTCTTGGCTGTACCTGGGGGTGTGCTTGTCAAGCTTTGTAGTTTCTACACCAACTTTCCTGAAAGACTTTCATTTCGTGGATTTTTTGGTTGAGTTTCGACTAGACTCACACAACTCGACACATTTGGAGGTTCTTTTAGCGCTTGGGCACTGTTACCCAAGCTCATATTGAACTCTCGTCACCAGATATAAAGTCTGCCTATTACTACTATCGATTGATCACAGAATTAAGGTAATAGCTTTTTATGAGGAGGAACACTTATCTCTGCTCCCTTTGGTCATTTGGAGATAAAGCAAATTATGCAAAATACTGAAATTTACCAAAACTGGGTACCCACTGGGAAGCCAAACTAGAAAAAATCTGGAACTTTTCAACATTTCAAAAACTTTCATGAAAAAAGTAACAGATTCATAAGAGAAATCAAAAAAGCTTTTTCTGATCATTCCTCTTCATAATAAAATCAAGAGTTGCATAGAATGATTATTATTTTTTCAGGCTCTATCATATAGATAAGCATCAATGAACGAAAAAATATCGATTGGTTCATAGGAAAAAGTTTGTCTAGTATAAAATTTGTGAAATTTTTGCTTGATAGCTTGGCTTTTTATTAAATTTTCTCTAACTTCTAGGTCAAACAATCTTTTTCTCATAAAATTCATTCGAGAAAGTGATAGAGCATGAATCGGGACAGGTTCGAGAGAGAATTTCCAAAACTTCATCCATTTTCTCATTCGATACCTTTGAGGATGAAGAGGAAACCAAAATTTTCAGCTTTTTTTAAACCCTCCTTCTACCCTAGTGTCTCAAAAGCACCATCATCCGCCTCGAACAAAGAATCTTCAAATCTCACGATGCTAAAATCATGGAGCGTTTTCTCTTTGGGGTTTTTCGAGTTTTCGACCTCTTCAGCTTATTCAGTTGATTCACTATCTTCAGTTAGATATTCAATTTGACACCCTATTGAGGTATAGTCATAAGTAGTATGATCTGAAATGAGCTGATCAGAAAGTTTCAAGATTGAGGTTGTGCAAGTATGAACTTGTATTCCCAGATTGAAATAAAACGGAAAATATGGAGCAAGCCTCAAAAATTTTGTTTCGTCAACTTCATACCGCTCACCACAATCCGAGCAAGCTGGTCTGTATTTCATTGAAGCTAGCTTGAGAGAGTTCAAAATTGATTGTAACGATAGCTCAGGTAAATCATCATATGGAATCAAGAATAACGGTGATTCTTGCTCGATCCATTTTTCAGAGCAATCGCACCTAATTTTTACATTGAGTTTCGTAACAAAAAGATCATCGAAAACTCCTTCAAGGCTCAGAGCTTCAAATTCTTTCCTCAAAAGATTGAACATTTTTCCAAGAGCTTACTGCTGATAGTAGCCTTCAGGTGTTTTTTTGAAAACTTCATCTTCCTGGTCAGCTGCTTTCATCAATCCGATTAGTGGACCTGGAGAGTTATATGGTGCAAATACATTAATTGTTGGATAATTTCTCTCATATTCCCACATATACTCAGGTAGCTTGGATATCTATTCTTCCCATCGGGTATATGCATTGCTATGTAAATTGAGAAGAAAAAAATAGTTAGAAAAAGTCAGCCAAGGAGCATGAATCGGCTCATGTTCAAGAAAGAATTTTAAATCATACCGATACTGAATGTATAACTCATTGAATTTGAATATTATCCATGGATCATTTTTACCATAGCTGAGCTTCCTCCTGATTTCATTTTCAGTAGCTTCACCTCTATGCACTTTAGCAATTTCAATTAGTCTTAGCAAATCGGGTATTCTCATTAAGTTTTGCAAGCTACTCAAAAGCCAGCAGTGATGCTTCGAATAATTAGTCAGTCCAGTCATTGGTAAGTTTGGAACTCAAACACCATTGGAATGAAGATGAAGAAGAATGAATCAATCCACACCATTTCGGAGAAATACTTTTTTATCATAATGAGCTAGTAGGGGATCTTTGATTCTGCACGATTTTTATTCCTCTTGATTTGACCATCGGCTAGTTTGTACTCAAACTCAATCACAATCTCATCATCACTCGTAAAAATTTCCTCGATTATTCGAACTAGTCCACGACTGATGACATAACACATATGTTATGTCAGGGAAAATTTCTGAAAAAACTATCATGTTTTTTAATTCAAAATTAAACTCACAGGACTTGTGTTTGAGACTCCCATAAATCGATGATAAGTCTGAATAACACAGGTTTTTGGCACTAAAAAAAATGAAGAATAATACACCACAACATTCATCTGTTTCTATGAGATGTTGACGTGTTCCTATCACAATAACAAGAGTACGGCTGAGAAGTATGATTTCACCTTCAGATTAATAGTGGCCTTAGTTAGGATCATATCTCTGTCTGAAATAGGAAAATTTTCTGGCAATTTTTTTTATTGGGAGATATTAACTTTCATTTTCAATTTATGGAAAATATTATCGTAAGCCGAGTGGTGATCTGTTATTGGCATCAACAGCATGATCTCTTATCAAAGTACCATCTCATTTTATTCATGATTTCACGATTTTTGAGTCGTTTCTTTGGAAAAAAAACCTCCATGAATTGTAAGATAGTACCATTCAAGAGGATAATTCGAATTATGTTAAAATTATTCCAACTTTTTCTCTCCTATTGAAAAATTGGAGACCTAAAGAAGTTTTCAAGTTTTATTTTCCCTGACACTTTTATCGCCATCTAGGATCTGAGAAACCAATTCTCAGTTGATTATTTTAGGGTTTTCATGATAGTACCCGAAAGATTAAATAACCAAAAATAATATTTATCCATAGCTCAAGAGATAGATTTAATGATAGGCCAATATTCGTCCAATTAGCTGATTTTTAGCTGAATAAAAAATTTACTACTAATTTGACAAGATTTAAATCATTTATTCATCCAAAACTCTGTTCTCTAATTTTACATTTTTGATGAATTATCAATTAATAGGGTTTTTCTTTAATCTTTTTGAGTTGAACTTTTAATCGTTTATTTGCAATCTGGAATCCATTCATTGCTTGGATTGCTGCTTGAGCAGAGATAGGATTATCGAATGAAACGAAACCTGTGAAATTGATTGTAAAATTAAAGTATTAGTAATTACTTATTGAGAAAGACAACTCAAAAAACTCACCAAAACATTTACTTAAATTAGTTTTTTTATCAATGAAAACTTTACTCGACAGAACATTACCAAATGATGCAAAAATTTGTGCTAAATCAGTATCATTATACTCCGCTGTGAAGAAAAAACAAGATAAAAATCATCATTAAATCCTTATCTTTTCCAGATAAAATTCTAATCTTATCGTTTGATTTAATCCAATTTGACTCCTAAATCATTTCATATCTCACCTGGAAGATGATATATGAACAAATTAGATCCTTCTGGGCCTTCTTGTTGCTTTGTAGCCGAATCACATCCATTGACAATTCGTGTTGGACTTCTACCATTAGCAATTGTGATGCCAGTCAATTTGCTCAAACTAGTGATGGATGGAATACGATTCGAATATGGCTGTGTAAAGTGAAAGAAAGAGAATAAAAGAAAATGTTCAAATTAGAGAGGAAGTAAATTGATGCATTATAATTAATCTTTTCTCAAATGAATATCCTCCACTAACAGCTAGAAGAGAGAAACAAAGAAATAAATAAAATCATACCTGAATAAAATTTAAACCCGTCAAATTGGTGCTTCCATTGAGGCAACCATTGCTTGGTAGACTTGGATTGGTTGAATTTGGAATCAATTGGGCTCCGTTTGTGGATGATCCGCACAGAGCCGCGGCAAGCATCGGTGCCAGTGTGGCAGCAGTTAATGTTATCGGATCAGCACCACTTGCTGCTGCCAATTGCTGTGGATTATCAAAATTTTTTTTTTTTTCGGAAAAGGGGTATCATTAATAATGATAATAATAATAATAATGGCCAGCCTAAAAGTATCGGTCATTACTTACCCTGAATGTGGCCGCAGTTGCAGCAATTTGTTGCTGTTGTTGGACTTGTTGTTGCTGTTGGACTGCAGCAGCAGCTGCAATTTGGGAAGCTGAAATGTGATTTGATTAATTAGATCAATTTGTTCAAGATGTGGATCGCTGTGTATATTTATTCACACTGGATATATGATTCAATATTTGCATAAATTTTTAGGTATGCTAATATTCGAAGAGAGTGGGAAGAAGTATTGGCTTACCGGCAGATCCATTGACAATTTCACGAAGCAATAGACCTATCAAGAGGATAGAAGAAAGTACAAAAAGTGAGGAGTAACTCATTAAGATATGTGTATGTATCAAAAAAAGAGAGATAAAAATTGTCAATATAACATGCGAGGATGGTTCCTCATCAACTGTATAAGCTGAGAAAGCTTGTCAAATAATTTATTTTGAAAGGATCGATTCGATAAGATATTGAATGAAAACATGGACACTCATTAGCTCAATTTATGGCAAACAGAGACAAAATTTATGACACTAAACTTCCATAAAAAAGACACCACACATTGGCCTTTTGGTACAAAAATACACGTGTGATATCTGATCCATAATGATTTTCATCCTTTCGATTGCCATGGAAAAAGTTCCATAGGATTCTCATGAGGCTGTAGTAATAGTGGGCATGGAAAACGTAGGAAGAAATAATCTTTCTCTGCCTCTTAGGTTAATTGAACGAGCTGAGTTTAGTGAGAAAAAAACTTATCAAGTCTTGTGCACTGATTTAGTTCAATCTTGCTAACCAGATAATGTAGGCAATTGCGATTAATCAGAATGGATTGTTTTAATCATTCAAGTCAGTTCGCTGGATTCATTTGCATCTGTTTAAGGGGTAAAAGCGTTTTTCTTTCTGTTTCTCTCGGATTTCATTCAATTCACTTAAGCAAAATAGTGGAAAAGTGATAATTTTTCTCCAACTTTGTACCCTATAAGATTGTCTTTCACTTCGATTGAACTTAAAGAATTGTGCACCAGAATTCCACAGAATATATTGAATAAAATTTTTCTCATAGAATTTTAACAAGCTATTTTGGTCTAATAAGATAAATATTTGTGGCAAAAATTTTTATTCAAGTTCCGATATAAGGCTGATATGGGCACATATAAACATTCAAATGGAATTGAAAATGATGCAATTTTGGCAACCCCAGCAACTAACCTAGAATGGAATTAGAATTTTTACCATTCCAATTGACACTGTTTCGAAGGTGAACATTGGATGCCACCGAGGCCACATTGACCGGTGGTGTGGTGGATGTTGCTGATGGATTGATCGAATTGGTCACTGGTGATGATTGAGAAGACAGTGAGGCCAATAAGTGTTGGACTGGAAGGTGATGGTGTGTTTGCTTTACGAAAAATGATGGTGAAAACAGATAATGTTAAGGAGAGAGAGGAAGTAGAATTTGAATACATGATTAGAAGATGGACATACATAACATCAAAGAGATAGGAACATTGAACAATACACAGACACAAACACACTTAATAGCCATATACATGTATCAGGCTGATGTATTGATCTTTGAGGAAGGCCATCACTTTCAAGAGTAAAAGAGAGAGAGAGAGAGCAAAAATTTGCAATCAAACCATGGAAACACTCTATACAATGTAAATGGGCTGCAGATCGGAAGCGGAAATGATGAGGAAACGTATTCGCTTTCTCTTACTTATTTTCTCTCTTTCTTTCTCTCTCTTTCTTTCGCTCTCCTTCTATTTCTCACACACATACGCATACATACACTTCTCACACAAACAGGAACAAACATTACGAGTTGATGTGAAATAAGAGCCAGTAACGAATAGGAGAGAGAAAAGAATTTCAATACGCTAGGGATAAATGGGATGAGACGATACATTTACGGTGTTTGTGCCTGTGTATTGTATTGGGCGAGATACATAACAGTCTGTGTGTGAGTGGCCTAAATTCTCTTGATACGTTAAGAGAAAGAGAAAGAGAGAGAAAAGAATGTCTACTGAATAATCCATGAACGGAAAACACTATTGATGTGAGCTGTAAATTACTATTGACAATTTCGTTGGTAGAAAGTGGCCATGAGAATAGACTGAAAATGGTTGAGAGAATAGGCTTGTTTCCATAAGTAAGACTTGTGAATTATTTGTGCAACTCTAACTGATAATACTTTATCTCTCTCTCTCTCTCTCTCTCTCTCTCTCTCTCTCTCTCTCTCTCTCTCTCTCGCTTTCATGCCCTAACCGATTGATGCTGTACTTTTATCCTTATATTTACTTAATTTGCCTTCACAATGATTTTCTCAGAATATTGTCCACATCTCAGAATAAGAAATGATTCCCATTTGTTCTATGAACACAATACACACAATTCACCCATTCAAGATGTCTTTAAATGCTTGTGACTAACCGAAGAATGCAATATATTCTCCTACATTTTCTCTTTCTCATCTTCACGTATCATTTGAATTGATACCTTCTAAAGTCAAAATTTTTTGGACAAAAAAGGAAAACATTCAACTTACTCTGCGTACACTTTCTTTGTCTTTCTGTCCATTCGCGAATTTAACCACGATAGGTGATGTGCAACCCTGGATAGATAGAGAAGAGAAGAAGAAAAAGCATTGGTCAAATTCAGCTGTTAAGAGAGAGAATCTGGGGTTGAAGAGAAAATTGAAGTGATCAAATTGAAATTGAAAATAAAATCTGAAGCAAAAAAAGATGCTATCCCCAATCATGTTGGTCAGAATATCAGTTGTCTGTAGATGACATTTCATTTTCTCTCTCTCTCTTTTAATCGGTAAGCAATGAAATTCTGGGGAAAAACTTCATACAGCATCCAGATTTCCACCGGATTCAAAGAATGTAACCATTTGCAGTATAAAATTGAATAGAAGCTCCTGTCAATCGGAAAATCCTGTGAATAAGAAGCTGATAACATGCCTAAGTCTTGAGATTTCTATCCATCATAGCAGTTACTGAGTTGAGAAAAGCTTCTTCCTTTCTCTGCCTCTTTGTCTCTTTCTCCCACCCTTTTCATCTCCTGGATGGAAAACTCGAGAATTGAATTCTCAAATGAGATGAGCAATCATGCATATTTCGAATCGATTAGCCAATTCAGTGAGCATTCATCGTGAGAAGAGTGAAGCAATACTCGATGAACCTTTAAGAATTCTTAATCTAGATACTTTCACATGAAAGAACAGCAAGATCTGGGCCTCTGTCAAATATCCTATCGAAATACATCATGTTAATCCAACAAGGCATGAATTGGAGATATTCTATCATTTCTGATCTCTTCATCTTGTATCTATTCTTCTCCTCCTCTCTCCACCCATTCCTTCTCTCTCTCTCTCTTGAAGGCTCCAGTTTTCCTTCTCTCTCTCTCTCTCTCTCTTTCTCTCTCTCTGTTTCTCGCTTTTCCACATGATATGCTATAGATTCTTCCAATTTCCTGAATCATCTTCATATTTCCATCTCTTTCCCACATCATATCATCCAATAAATGGATCATTCGTCATGAAAAACGATATTAATTCGTTGTCTTCATTGATTCGTTTGCATGGCTTCTTCTTTTTTTCTTCTTGTGATCCTCTCTCTGGCTGCTCTATTCCTCTTTCTCTCTCTCTCTCTCCACCTACCATTACTGCCACACTCCCCCTCCTCCCTCTTTTCCTCCTGGGTCGGACTGAAATCTCATCAATCGTCTATCCAAATTAAATTACTTGTATATTCAATCAGCAGCTCGTGTATGCATGACAAACTGGTGGTGAAAAAAAGCCATCAAGAGAGAGCAGTCCACATGAGACTGTGAGTGGGAATACTTTTTTGAAAGAGAGAGAAAGAGATGATGGCTTTGGGATGGAATAAGATGCATAAATTTTCAGTTACCATCTCTTTCTATTTCTCTTTGAGAATACTATCTCAACCCTCCAAGAGAAATAAATGGCTACAGGAAGAATGGAGAAATGTCATATCTCATCAGCAAAATGTATCGCTCACCAAGTGTTTACAGTTATGTATTCTGAGCTTATTCCAGGGTATTTTTTCCTAGGCTTCAGTTGGAGCTTTTTTTCCAGTCCATCCTCCTCATGATGGAAGCCAGAGAAAATGAGTATCAAAATGAAAGATGGTAAAAAGTGAACGGTTCATGGCCAAAAAAGTGGACAAAAAAGCAAACCACTGGGTGGCAGAAGAGGGAAAATATTATTAAATTATAGAAACCATGATGGCCCGGAAATATTGGGCCATTTCGATATGCTAGTACATTGCTTTTTTGTGAGTCAATTGCATATATTTGTGAGAGGAATACTCGCCAAACTGAAACTATTCTGGTCTTTTTTGTGATATTTATCTTGTTATTTGAGAAATAAAAATATTCCCCATTCTCGATGCACAAGTGTTATCATCATGATGGTTATGCATTTGATAGATCAAGGATTCAAGAACATGGAATATCATGATAAAGGAATAACTGTATGGTTCTGACACATTTATCAATGGAATTCTGGTCAAACTTCACACTCATTTTCCGAAAGATTTCATTAGCAAACAATTCTAACTGCAACATCTGTTGCTCCATTACATGTGTATGGTCAGTTCATTTTCCAAAATTCAAATAGGCCACCGTGTTTTGGACATCAATTAGAATTATGAAAAGAATGCAGTAGCCCTCGAGAATAGTAATTAGAATATTCCTCAGATGAGATGAGTTTTGAGTGATTAAATATGTTCATAATTAAGTTGGGGGTTTTGTTTGCAGAGAGGAGAAGAGAAAACAGACAAAAAGAGCTACACATTTTTGTCAATAATATCTTTCGACTCATCTCTCATAATATGCTGCAATTTAGCTGAATTAAGGTCCTCTTCTATTCTCTGCTCCATGATCTGTACATCAGTCTACCGAACATTTTAAAGTGATTGCGTTATAATTTACTTTGATAGTACTCCCATATCTAATAAGGAATGATGATTACTTTGGTGGTTGGTTTTCTCCCCTTAAAATAGAATGAAATGGTAGAATGTTAGAGAGGATGTCGAGAGGGAAGATTAGGCCATCAACAGAAAAATTTTGTTATCTATTAGTGTTCAATTTAACTTGAAATGCAATTAACTCATATTCCAAGTCAAAATATTTTGGATGCCATAGATTGGCCAAAGATATTGAGCAGCTTTCGAGATGAGAGTCTCTCACAAATTCTATATAAAATTTTGACTCCTAATTTACCATAAATAACTTTTTCATTATACAAATAACATGAACATCAAAATGTATGATGATAATGCCTGGAAGGAAATCAATTTTTCCGTGAGAATATCTTTATCTGCTTAGAATAGCATGCAAAATGTATCTCACAGTTAATCGATTCGCTACCTCCTCCTTACATTACTCTCATCAATATCATTTTTTCTCTATTCCCTCTCTCTCTCTCTCTCCCGCTTTCTCTCCACTTTTCCCCGGAACAATCGCTTCCACCCATCTAACCACCCACAAGGCATCAATAAACAGATACAGACCCATAGATATGGTATATACTCACACACATAAACATAAATGGAGAACATCTCAATGTTAAAGTAAGCGGAAGAGACTAGCGTGCCCACTTTGAGAATGAATTGAATTCAACCATCTATCCACCACATATACACCACACATACATAACATTCAGATATTGGATCCCATAAACCCCACACACGTAGGGGTTGAGGGTTCACTTTTTGGGGCTCCAAAAAGTAGTCTGCCTCAGGCTCAGCAATGAAAGCCGATGAGGATGTGGGCTTATTCATGGAGAGAGCGATATATATGTGTACATAGACATATAACCTGCAACGAGCAAACACGCGATGTGATGGGTCGAAATGGGAACATGAAAGAGGAGGATAGACTGAAAATCATTATTGGGCTTGAAAATTGTGGTCTACATCTATTTTTCTTTTCCAAAATGTTTGTGGCTTGACACTTTCTAACACAATCGATGATTATGAGCTCCAAATGCAATTGGTGAACAGCTTTTTCACTCTATTCCGAGAATACTACTATTCTTCCTCTTCCTCTCTCCTTCTTTGCACTGATGATAGCCTCTTTCCTAGGGACCTTCCAGTCTCATTGATTTTGATGAGGAAACATTATATTGTTCACCGGTTGATTGTGGCTGTCTGCAAGTTGAATGTGAAGATATAACCTTTGTTTGTCCATCATGAGTGTCCAATTCTGAGCTCTCTCTCTCTCTCTTTTAGTCACCCACTTTAACTGTGTCTATGTGTAATCGTGCCTTGAGTGCGTGTGTGTGTTTAGTATTCAGACCATGGAATGGCCACCACTTTGGGTAAAGTATCATGCATCTGGGGAGCTTATCTTTTTTTGAACCTGAGAGGAGAAGAAAAAATTATTCTCTCTAACCCAAAGTGGCCCGACCATTGGTCAGTGAAATCTATCGATTAGTGGACAGTAAGCCACTCAAAAATGTCACATCAGCGGAATAAAACGAAAAAATACACCCATCTCTCTCTCTCTCTCTCTCTCTCTCTCTCTCTCTCTCTCTCTCTCTCTCTCTTGACTGGAAGATATTGAATTAGAGGGGAAAAATGAAATCAATTTGAGATATGATCCAACAGAGATCACGAGATACCTTTATGGGAGGACAGCTATTCTCTCTCATGTAGAGTAATTCTTTTGGCTTTTTTGTGATAAACATACGAGAATATTAACTGATTTGAGTTCAAATTGGATTTCTCATGAGATTAGCTAAATAAAATGTAGATCGATTCCAATTCTCTCTCTCTCTCTCTCACTCACTCACTTTAACCAGCTTCACTAATGGGACTTATTCTCTTTCTTAGACACTGAATTGGACCCAGTAACACGAATTGAGCTGAACACATACACATGACTTTTGACCATCACAATCATTCATTCTGGGGACACCATTAAGATCAAGATTGTCACCAAGGCTCATGGACATTCAACAAGCGTCAGAACATTCATTCAAACAGTTTTCTCTCTCTTTCTCTGTCTATCTTTCAGAATGTTGTCTATTCGAAAATGGTGAAAAGGAAATCCAGGATGCTGGATGGTGGATAGAAGAGGCAAAGAATGGGTAAAGAAATGAGCAAATTGAATGTCCAATAGATTGAGAAGCAAGGGTATGCAATGTAAGTCAGGGAGATTGCTTTGAACTGATTTCTTTCAATATAATAGTTAACCACAAAAAGGCTCGAGAGAGAAAGAGATTGACTGGATGCAGAATTTGTGGACATACACAAAATGAACGAAATGAAATGAATGCGCAAGATGTGGCTGTATAACTGTCCAAGTAAGTACAGCTTTCATTATGGAGATTTTGTTGATCTCACAGGCTTTCTCTTTCTATCCATTGTTATCTTTAATCACAAAATTCTCTCTCAGGGTGATCGACATGATTGGATCTGCTAGTGATCAACATCAGAATCACTGGAAAATGATCTATACATACAACAGTATTACCTCGAATAGCCATGAAATTATTCCACTCGCAACCATACATACAAACACTCACAATCTGCCAAGCATTTTGGGTTAAATAAAACTGAATCATGTTGGGTGAATTATATAAGAGTGAATAATGATATGAATACTCAGGGTTTTCAAGCTTACGGAAGAATAAGTGATATTTTTCTCTCTCTCTCGCTAGAATATATATATTCTCTCCAGTTGACAGCTACTGTAGTTATGAGTTGTACCACTCATATGTTTTCCCTTACTTTGACTTCATTTATCTTCTTGATCCATTGAGAAATGTGAATATGTATATCTGAGTGTGTGAGTGTGTATATTCAAGTGTATTCGAATTCATTTTTGCTCTAGTAAATTGAAATTGAAAATAAAATGTGTGTACAGTAGCGAGAGAGTGTAAAAAAATTTCAACTTTGTTGCATATGTTATCAAAATTTTTCTCCTGTATCATGAGATAGAAAGATTTTTTCCCTTCACTGCATTAAAGCATTTCTATTTGAATCCAGACGACAGCAACTACACAATTTGATTGATCAAGATGAATCGATTGTGATGTGGAAAAAATTTTGTACTACTTTGTTAGATTTCGAAACGGTAAATCATGTCTCATCGTGAAATTGAAAGTGATGAGAGAAACACGAAACAGTATATATTCTTTGAACAAGTTGAATTGACTTGCAAAAAGATAGAGAGAGAAATGCATATGTACAGAGAAAGCATCATCAATCACAGATTAATTGCCTTCTGGACTCATTTAGCTGATTAACTTATTTTATTATTCATTCTGTTATGAGAGCTTTGACCATTAGTTGTACATCGAAAATTACAGATCATTTTGGATTCATCTAATTGAACAGCTTACTCCTTCTCTTCCAAGCCTCTTATTCATCTCTCCAATTTTACCATTAATTCCAGTCCAATTCCCATCTCACATAGATAATCTGGATGATCAGTAAACAAGAATCTTTCTCCCCAAATCTTTACTACAGTCAGTAGATACTAGTCAAATCAGCTTCTTTTTGGCTACTTTATCTGTTTCCACTGTTGATGATCAGTCTCATCTTTCATGAATCCATGTAGCTATAGCCATAGATCCATGGCCAATGGTCTGATCAAAGCTTTTTCTCGGTATAGTAGAAGCAACAACAAAAACAACATGATGACTGTTAGCAATCATGCAAACAGACAGAATAATCTTCATGCTGGGAAGGGATCAAGTTTGCTTATTTCCATTCTTTCCATTGACCATTATGTATACGAAAATTAATAAGCGAATCATCGTAAGTAAGTGACCAACAACTGAATGTACTTTAGGGCCAAAAAATCAGCCCAATAAGTATACAGTATATTCCATTATCATTTGAATCAAAATCTTCTTTCTTTCCTCTCTCCTTGGATTCATCATCTTTCTCTCTCTCTCTCTCTCTCTCTCTCTCTCTCTCTCTCTCTCTCTCTCTTAGCTACTGAGTCTTTTCAATGTATGTGTGTGTGACTGGAAAATCAGTGGAAAAATGAGAATAAGAACATTAGATCAGCATGAACGCCTTCCCAAAAGCAAATGTACGGTATATATAGGAGAGAAAGAGGTTTGTTCTTCTTTGTATTCGCATCTGACTGCAGAATAGGCTCTCGAAAAGCTGGTCATTAAGGTACTATCATATTATCAACTAGCTTTCCTCTCTGGTTCATGTGTGCAGAGAAGAGAGAGTGAAGAATACTTGGACTGAAAATTGAACAGCTTGAGTACCCCTTTTATGACAAGCCCTCATGACAAGTTGACTATGAATTGTTGCACTCATTAAATGTTGAAAATTGTCCAAGAGCTTACGGAGGAATAAATCTTTCAAGAGGATCTGCCAATAAATATCGAATATTCTGGCATTGATACCCAGGCTATTACAAATCATTTGAAAAGTTTTCTGGTTAAAATGAATCAGTGTTCCGTGGCGAGAGAGAACAAGAACACGATATAGTGTGCCAGAAACCAAGATACCTGATTGCTTGTTCATGGTGCAACCGAAAGTTTCCATCATGGAAACATGGACCATTCATGAACAGCTGATTCTGTTCACAGTAACTTATTTTCATCACACGCAAGAGATTCAGAATTCAGTAGCTGAAGCAGAGAAAGAAAGAGAGAGAAAGAGGAAGAAAGAGGTTTGGAATATTGCTTATGCAAGCAGCATCGGAGAAAAATGAACAATATCCCAGCAATTGATAAAATAATGAGTTTTCAAAAGTTCAGCTGCCTGGAACTGCTATTAACTTTTATACTTTCTAACAATTCATCTGGCTACTGATGCTGACCATAGATTTTTTATTGAATTATATCTTTTGATAGACGACAGAACAATGCAATTGTTGCCCCGGTGAGCATGATAAATTCAGTGGAATAATAAAATTTTTATGATAAGCCTTCAATCACGTAGGATTACAGATCTGATCCCGGCCCAATAGAATTATTTTTACCGATAAATCAGAAAGACAGAGAGACTGTATGGTTCATTCACATTTTTGGAAAACTCTAATATCTGAATCTTCAAAAGCTATGTCTAGTATATAGTAAGCATTGATCGAATAGAACATTCATCCAATCCTTGTCCTTGAAAAAAGATCTTCTCCAATATCATTTGATTTTCAGAGTTCTACTGGAATAATCATTTCAATTGTTCCCATAATTAAATAGCAAAATCTATTCAAAATTAAACAAACTAGAGCATGGATTCCCATTCTGATAGCCAGTTGGACTATGATCATCCAAGTACACTGATCAATTTTCTCCTCAACTATATTCAATCATGAAATCGAACTATTTCATTTGAAAGTAAATCTTCAAACCAATCATGAACTTATCATGATCACAGAAAAAATCAGGTAAAGGCTCAGGGAGTGAGAAAATGAATGAATGTTGAAGGCGGAGAAAGTGATATTGAAAAAAAGAGGTTGAAGCATGAGAGTAATTGAGTTGAAAATGAATGAGTAGCACATTCCATAATTTGCTCTCATTTTGTTGCCTTCTCATATGCAAAGTATGTGTGTGACTTTCTCACATCATTCCATTTTTCACACCTTCTCTACCGCTTTTCACTCCTTGCTTTCCGAAAATTATCATCACCACCACTATAACTGTGTGTATCATGAAGCAGAAGAGAGAGAGAGAGAGAGAGAGAGAGAGAGAGAGAGAGAGAGAGAGAGAGAGAGAGAGAGCGAGAGAGAGAGAGAAAAGTACCGTTATGAGTGATTCATTCGGCATCCAAAATGAAAATGTGAACGCTCCAATAAGTCCATAATGAAATGTCGAGGTTAAAGATTGACTTATCATCTCATTTCATTGATGAAGAGGAGAAGAGAGAGAGAGAAAGAAAGAAGAAAAAAGACAGAATGTTCGAATTTAGAAAGAATTCCAAATCAGCCTCGTGGACTTATGCAAATTAGTGGAGTAAAAAAGAAGATAGAAGAAGAGAGTGAAACTTTTTGGAACCAATCCGAGGCCTCCGAACCAATGAGGCCTGATTGCTTGTCATCATCAGTGGTTGTTTCATCCTGTACATTCACATGTCTATTCCTCATCAGTCAGAGAGAAAAATTTTGGCCCCCCAAAATCTCAGTCATCATCAGCATTTTTGCATGATTGCATGGTATGTTTGCGAAATGGAGAGAGATGGTAACAGAGAGGGAAGAAGAGAGAAGAGAGAACTATTGAAATGAGATGCTGAGCCATGTCGAGACTAGAAGTGTAATGATTTTTGCCAGTGTTTATGTTCCGAAAAAAAAGTGGATCCCAAAAAGATGTTCTTCATCGATGATTTTTTGGTTAGAAAAGTGATCTATTTTGGTCGCCATCAGCCATCGATACTGGTGTAGATGATGCCAGTGAGTGTGTGTGTGTGTATTCAGATTGTTTACGCTGATTGAAAGAGAGAAGATGGAAAAGCCTATGTGTTCGTGTGTTGAAGTGATGCGAAATGAGTAAACCTTCGAAAAAGAAGGAGAGACTAGAAGAAGATGCTGAGAGAGGGAGAGAGAGAGATGAGATGAGATGAAGGAAACGGAAGAATGATCGGGCAACATATTCGCGCCCCAATAATGGTTCTAATGCTAATGGATGCGGTTGAAAAAGATTTACGTTGATAGGCAACGTTGAAATGAAAATTTTCTCCACACTCAACGTTGAAATGAGTGCAAGAATATACACACTCATGTATCCAGAGCATCATGGAGAGTAAGAATAGATTTCAAATCGAAAGAGAGTGAAAATAAATCCATCGATATTTGTGATGATAATCTGGGGAAGCTTGACACAGAGAGAGAGAGAGAGAGAAAGAGGAAGAGAGATGTAGCATCTGTGAGAAAGGAACAGAATCTTTGAGATGATGCTAGATGTGGAGTTTGAATAGAATTCATGAGAAAATCTCATCCTAACAATAGATTAGAATTGCTGTTATTATTGTAAGGATGATCTTTATTCACAGCTTTTATATATATGCTTTAGATATACATCGATGAATCGCTCTCTTTTGAAAAATAAATAACCATCAATTTGAGACATCAAGAAGGCATCAGAAGAAGTTAGCCGAATATACAATATGTGTGTACAATATAATGTACACACATAACGGTATATATATATATATTTTTCATCATCACTTTTGACTGGTATCATTGCCACTCATATCCGTATATTCATGCAAATATGTATATATGTATGCGTATTTCAAGCTTTCTATTGAAAAAGAGACCCTTTTTACGGTCCGATGAATCGAATAGTTTCTCATTTTAGCATCAAAGTCAATCACTTGGCTGTCTGATAAAATGAAGGCAAACAGCCATTCCACTTGAAAATAACTTCCACTTTCTCTCTCTCTCTCTCTTTTTGATATTCAATATTCAGTTCATGGTATAATTTAAATGAAATTGCCTCTGAATACAGTTCCTGCGACACTTTGTTGACCAATTTACGGTCATCTATTCTATCAGAGGAAAAGGCTCATACGAGAAGAACCATTTTCGGGTGTATAAAAGACCAAATATTGATATTGTGGAAGTGGCGAAAATTGTCCAAAAAAGTTTAGCTTCACTTTGATAAGAGCCATACAGAAAGTTTGCAATGGCTTAAAAGAGAAGAAAATATATACATGTGAGTATTTTGAGAGAGATGGAAAAGTTCGGTCAAACAGGGAAAAAGTTCTGAGTATAAAATTGGCCATAAAATTGTGGACAGAAGAGTTGAAGATTTGAATTTCTAATGGTGAGGATGGAGAGAATCTTTCTTCTTCTCTAAATATCTCTCATCTTGATGATAGAATGATACAAAATTTGTTCCAAGAAAAGAATATTCAGCACATCCCAGGCAATGTAAACAGTATTCCGAGAGACTGAGAGAGGATAGATGAATATAAATCAACTGGGAGGAAAGATGCATCATGTGTGTAAGTCGATGTATTTTCTTCTTCAAAATATTGTTCCATCATACTTTTTGCGTGCTCTCTTCCACTATTTTTTTCTGAAAGGAAATATGAACTTTCCATGTGAACAAAACGGAATTTAATAAACACGACAAAATTTTCCACACATATCAATCAGTGTTCTGTGGGAGGAAGAGAAGTGAAATTATGAGAGGAACCGAAAAAATTGAATAGAAAATTTGTTCTCATGATGAAGTCAGTTTTTTGTCTCCCTGCTTTCATCATGGAAAGTGAACTCGACGAATGTACCAAAAACCTCATAGTTTGACTCCAACATTGGCTGAGAAACATCAATCAATAAGCGATGATGACAGATACAATCAATTAGAACAGGATGGAAGCTTTTAATTTCAATGATGTTTTGGAACCTTTTTTTTCGAAAAAAATGATAGAAAAAAGTGGAACAGAGAAAGACTTGACAGCAGATTATAAAAAGATTTGATGACTGAATTAGTGGGGCAAAAGATTTCATAAAACTGACATTTCCTCCATTCAATTTGATTCCCTTTTTTTCACTTTTTTCTTTTTGTTGTTGGTGTGAGATTTCCGGAAAATATGTTTTCCTCTCTTGGAATGGACTTCTGATAAAAGACAATAATTCAGTTTGGTGGCAAAAAGTGCTCGGGTCTTGGATGTTTTCACTTTTTTGCTATCTCTCTCAAGCATTTTGTCTCGTATGAAACAATGGGAATAAATCCTGCATTTTGGAATACAATTGGAACAAAAAGATGATAAAATCTGATGGTCACACTTGGTCGAGCTTGTGATTGACTTTTTTATTCTGTCAATTGAAACACCAAAAAAGAATCATGCTAGCTAACGGTACATGTTCAATCACAGATGACCAGACAGGACATCCAAGACAGTGCTCAAGATATCACATCAACAATTTTTCCTCTTGAATTCTGTCCTGAATGTGAGGAATAAAAGAGATAAGGAGGAAGGATCAATTCTCCAGAGCTAAACAAGAATACCATGAACTCAAATTCTAGCGAATTCAGGGGAACAGAAGAAGGACACAATTGTGTTATTCAAAATTTCCATGAGATAGAGTCGGAAAATAAGAAAAATTTGTGAACTTTGATCAAAAATATGTCTTGTAGGATAGAGATTTGCTTTTATGACAATCTTTTTATGCTTATTTTTCCACGTATCCACTTGCTCTGGAAAATTTTATGTCAAAATGGAATTTGTGAAACAAAAATAAATAGAAATGAACATTTTTATCTGAGAATAAACCAAAGATAGCTTGAAATCTTGTTCAAAATATCTTAAGAATAACATGAAACTGAATTCAAAGTATATTACTCAAGAACATGTGTGTGTGTGTCAAGAAATTATTCTTTCTTCTTCATTTCTTTCCCATTTCACCGTTGAAGATGCTGTTTAATTAAATTCAATAGAATTTGAATACACTTGTACATGAACTTACTGAGGAGGTAGTAAGATGGATTGCTGAAGTAGGTGTACATACATTCATTCTCACAAGAATACTTGAAGATGAACATTTTTCGAATCATATTTAGGGCTCATATTCAATCTCTTTTCTGAGAATGCATGCTGTCATCATACTTTTCTGTCCCACTCAAACGCTTATTCAGTATATTTTCCATTCCACTTTTCTCGTGTCTCTGTGGAGATTAGATTTTTATTCTCTACACATCGAGTCTAGAGTCTAGATTTTTCGACATACACAGATAAACATAGAGAATGAGACAGAGAAGACATACACATTAATGTAGAAAGTCTTGCTGTCTTGATGATGATGCTCAAAATATGCAAATTTCTGGCAATTCACTTGGAACAAATCAGTGATCAACCCGAAAACTTTCAAGAAGCAATCGAGAATGTCAATCATGAAGAAACACTAAGAATGATTAACTTTACTGATCACTTCTCCAGGGAATATGTATTTATCATAGACCTTGGAGCATTTTAAGATGATGTTCCATTCTATCATGACATCAAGACTCTTACAGATAGTCGTGAAGCTATCTGAACAGAACTTTTGTTTTGCTTATTTCAATACGCTTGAGAATAGAGGAAAAGAGTGTATAAGACACCAAAAGAGGATCAAAATAGTTCAAAAATCATGGAGAATCGCAACAAACTCGCCGAATTTTGGAATCAGCTAACTGGATAAGGTTAAAAAATACATATATTCCCTTATACAGTATATCGTAAGCATTATCATGAAAGTATATTGCCTGAAGAGTATAACAAAAGTTCTAATGTTCATTCGATACCTCTCTGATCATGATTATTCTCTCTCACATTTCATGAAACTATTAAATATCATCAATCCTCATATTATTTGAGATTCATCAAAGTTGGCTGGAAGAGAAAGAGAGGTAGGAGTTGAGCCATTAGAGGGGAGTTTTCACACAATGAATAATTGCCAAATCTATTCACTCCCTAATGAATGATATGTAAGGTTGCCCCGAGAATGTAAGTAGAGATGGAAGAAAAATTTTGTCGAGTAGAGTATATATCTCAGAATATTCATTTTCACTGATGATAGTTACTTAGAACTGTATACCTCTTCTCCTTGTCTTGCTCACATTATTACCACCAATTTCTAGCCACTCGTATCGAAATTTTCCATTGCTTTATATTAATTAAGCACCCACATTTGATACATATATATATCGGCCACTGTGTGTGTGTGGAAGCTTTTTACATGGTTAAACATACACCCACAATTCATTCTCTTCCTCTCCCCATGTAAATGCTCTTGGAATATTATGAGCGTGGAAGCATTCACTTCAAGTGTGTCTCATTAGTTATTTTCTCTCTTTTCAAATTTTCACTTGAAGTACACGTGGAAAGCAATACATGTAGATAGAAAAAAAAGTTCATCGAGAAAATATGTTCACCAAATTTCATCCATCTTAACACAAGCTTTCACTGTACTTTGCTCTTTCTCTCTCTTCCTGGATCGCTTGAATAGCATCGATTCTGGCCATACGTAAAGACCAATGGAACGATACGCGATTGTTAACCAGATAGGAGGAAGAGCAATATTTTTCGGGCCATTTAATCATGATGATGCCTTCTCTCTCTCTCTTTCTTCACTCTCTGATGAACAGTCGATGTGAGGCTTACACTAGAAGACTCATGTGTATGTGTGTGTGTGTATAACGGTACTTTTGCCAACCTTTGGCAACCTATTCTCATCCAATCGAAGAGATGGTAATGATCGAAAGTTTGAAAAGGAGAGAGGAAAATACACACACATGGTAGGCGATAGAGAGTGACTTTTCGGTTGGAAGAAGCACATCCACATGGAGAGAGTATAATACACACACACACATATGATCAAACAGATGAATGGTTTAGCTTGACTCACATGCCCCTGAGATATGAACTAACTTTTTATTCGATACATGAGCTTCATTGTATGGGCCAGGGAGGCTGTGATCATGGGGAGTAGGCTTTTCAATGCCATTCAAGTGATACACACACATGTACATGTTATGTGAACAGTTGGATGATCTTCAAGTGTGTATGTGTACACTCTTGAAAATGGGGTGAAAATTTGCTAAAAATTTGGATGAAAGTTATTTCACAATTCTATTGATAAGTGAATGGCAATGATTCTGTTAGCTCAAATTTTTTGCTGATTACACATATCTTTTGAACTATAAAATCAACTCATCAAGTGGGGCCAAGAGCTCAATCAGTTCATGTTTGACTGAATAATTCTTCTTCTTCTTCTTCTTCTTGTACTCAGTGTGTTTGATATAAGCTCTAGAACTTCTACTCTTACGATACCCAGAGAGGCAGAAAACGTTCGATGAGTGTCACTTGGTATCGTCAATTTTGTACATAGTTCCGGGCAAATCATTCGAATATTGACAGTCTCTTGATGGTCCAGTCAACGATGATGGAGTAGAAAAAGAAGAAGAAAGAAGAGCATCGAGAACAACAAGAGTGATTTGCGCTTGAATGGCTCATTTGTAAGTGAACTTCAATTCGGAAACTTTCCCAATTGGAAGTGGTAATAGGCACACAAGAGAGAGAGAGAGAGAGAGAGAGAGAGAGAGAGAGAGAGAGAGACGAAGTGATATCCCATGGGCACATGGTAAAAGAATCAGGTCATGGTATGGCATTTTATTTGCTGACATGATGTTCATTTGTGTTTGGTTGGAACACTTTTTTTGGTGCGCTTCATTGATTGATTGTGATCCAAAAAGATTTACCGATTGCAATGGATGAGAAAACAGTGGAGAGAGAGATAGATAGAGAAAGAAGACAGAAGACATAAAATCATGCAATCCTATCAGATAAAGAAGTAAATGCTCCGTATTCTTGGCTTTCTTCTTTTTTTCTCTCAGCATCTATGTGAGTCCACTTTTTTGCTCAATACTTTTCCACTTTCTGACCAATGCCATTAAAGTGAGATAATTGGGTAAAAATCTAGCCAACGAGAAGCATTGTTCTGTTGTGAACATCTTAAAGGATTTAGAGGAACCTTTAGAAATCAATTTGAGCATTCTTTCACAGTGTATTTAATTAGGTGAATCTTCCATGTTCGATTGAATCTTCGATATCTGATGGTTGATGGAGATGAATCCTCTAGGTCAAAGTTGCATTATAAGAAAATAAGCTCTTCTCCATACTCTTCTTGGTCTTTGCATATTCAAAATCTCAACACGTTAAGTCGTTAATGGAATCTTTATCCTATTCTTAAAGCAATGAGATGAAAAGGAAAATACTTAATTGATGGAAGCTTTCATGTAATATTCTACTTCGTTCTTGCACTTCCTCTTCATTGGATTTCTCATCCACACATGATGATGATGGTTTGGGTAATTTTTGCTCTCAAACTATCATTTCGAGTGTTTCCAAGTAAACACATTTGAGCAGAGGGAAGCCTCTGACTTTTTCTCTCTCTCTTTCAAAGTTTGTGATGAAAGAAGATTTGAAAGCCCCTTGCTTATGAATGTATGGGCGAAAAAGTAAGACAAATTGAACAGAGAGTCTTATTATTCGCAGTGATAAAATGTAGTCAACTTGGCGGGTGGAAACATTCAGAATTTATGATCAGTATATGACCAGAATAGAAATCAGGCATCAAATAGAATTTTTCAAACTACCATGTTGAATGGTTGGTAATGTGTTCTAAATAAAATACTCAAGAAATACTCATTTCCACACATTTACTTTCTCTCTCTCTCTCTCTCTCTCTCTCTCTCTCTCTCTCTCTCTCTCTCTCTCTTTGCTTCTTTTCATTTCACATTCACTCTTCAATAGTTTCTAGATGAAAGAGAGAGAACTTTCTGAGTGAGTATTCTTACCCATTGAATGAACTTTTTTCACTCTTTTTCTCGAAACGAGAAAACATACCACAAGAGGCCTTACATAATAATAATCACCATTATCTTCATAATTCTTAGATAATGGATGATGAAGCTTGAGTGAAAAGAGAAAAGATCAACTAGGAGGAGAGAGAGGAAGAGGAGAAGAAAAAACAATCCAAATAGCAAATGGCAAGGAATTATTCTGAAATTAGATTGTGAGTTCTTTAAGACAAAAGGATTGGTGAGGAGAGAGAAAAAAATGATAAAAGAATCTAAAGAAAGAATAAGAAGCAAAAAAGTTATCATGAATTGGTCTTATATTTTTCCGGTGCATTTTCATTTCTTTCTCTATCAAACTTTTGTGTGAGTGATTTTTATGTTTCACTATATTTTGGGAATATTTTCTCTCTCTCTCTCTCTTTCTCTATTCGTTTGTATATGTTACTCAATCATATCAGCCAGCGGGCGAATTAGGAGTGAGAAAAAAGAAGAGAAAGAGAGAAAGAGAACTCATTTTGAATCATATTAAATATTCATTCTCGTAAAAAAATTTCCATAATAGCAACTGTTACTAGTCCCACAGCCCCATAGGACCCTGAAGCATTCGTATCGAAATTTATGAGGTAAGTGAGATCCTCGCTCATTTGAACATTTTGAATCAAATATTTTTGGTGGAAAAAGGAGAAGAGAAAATATATGAGCATTCTTCATATAGCTGAACATCTGAGACTTGAGAGGGAAAAGACCAAGAAAAAGTGGTTCAAGTATTCCGATTCTATTGAAGAGCCAATTCAGTTTTGACTTCAATTGAACTTGTATAGATGGGATGTTTTTTATGAGTCTTACGGGATGTTCCCTAGTAAATAATATTACCTAGTAAATATATAAGACAATAAAAGTTGAATTATTTAGAGTGAGAGTGATTTTTATATATATATTTGACTCTGACAATAAAAAAAAATTTTTAGTTCATATTTCCAGGACTACACTTATATTTTTACCCATTCGAATAGAAGGGAATTCATATGGGAAAAAGGCTTATTATTTTGGACTGTTTTTTCTCATCAGTTTCACAGCCACTGTATAGAATCAGTCAGAATGGCGACTCTTTTTTCGAAATTTGAGTTGAATTCTTCTTTATTTTTCCAATTTTTGATTTTATGATGAAAATAAAAGACAAAATGAATCAAACAGCAATCTGTTCCATTGCATGAGTCTCGAAAAGTGAAGAATGTATATATCCATCGAGCAGCACACAAGCCAAAAAAACCATATGAAAATGGAAATTTTCGAGAACAGTTCATGAAGCTTATTTCATTCGTGTTGAATTCTGTTTGTTTGTATTCTTTGGCACACACAATTCTCTCTACTTATTCTTTTTCTTTTTGCTATGAGAAAAACCTTTTTCATGAGCAGCTCAATGTTTAACCATGCTTGAGGAACAATTTTCTGTTCCACAAAGGAACACAAGAAGAGCGAAAAGTTGATGAAAAGCCGAAAAATGTACTCGTTGACAGGGTATATGCATGAAAAATATTAAAATTTTGGAGAGGAACTCTATTTGCGATTCTTCCTCTTATCCAATATGGACTGTAAACAATTCTCAGGAAAAAATCTACTTATATTTGAGTTTTTTGTCACCAAAAAACTGCACAAAATCTTAGTCAGCTTCACAATTGTGTACACACACTTACAAGGAGTACTCAAATCTGGAGAATCTTTGGCTTACATGGAAAAGTTCTCGACACGCTTGTGGACTTAATTTGACTTGAGAGGAAAAATCTCGCATCAAATGAATGAAAATTGCGTTTCTACATTTTTTGGATCAATTTTACTGGGTTTTTTCTGTGTTTGATTTTGAATGGTAGAAATCTGGTATATGAACTTTATATTAACGGACGATGGATTTGATTTGTAGGAACACGTGTTTTCCAATCAGATGATTCAATTTGAATCACTTTTTCTCTCTCTTTCAGCCAACAAAAAGTATAAGGGCATGAACTTAGAGAACCTCACAAGTCTATTTCCTGGAAGATATTATTTTTCATCTCGTTTTGGACCTACAGAATTCAATGTAAGCTTGAAGGAATCTTCCTTAACACAATTTGTGTGTATGTGTGTGTGTATGTGATAAAATCTGATGTCCTGTGTTCCATAGAGCTCATCTTTATCCTCTCTGACAGATTATATCAACCATATTCCCTAAGTATTCTTTCAGCCAGTCAGCCAACATTTCTCATCTATTCTTGTTCTCACACTTTTCTTTCTCTTGACAATAGCTCTTGATGGAAGCTTTCGTAATTCAACAGGTAAAAGTGTAGATCGATGGCAGCGAGAAAAAGCTTCTTCACATTGACTTTGAGAATAAGATGAAGAGAGATAGTGATGAGAGAAGACAAGATCTTGGAATTCTCAACACATACATGTATATATATATATTCGGAATACACACACAAACACACATGGGTGGATGGCTTGTTGATCATCACCATCAAGCAGCCATCATCATCATGAAAAACTGTTCCTATGCTGAGAGGGCAAGCTTTATCATTGATTGAACATGGCAATACTCGATTCAAGAATATGATCAAACAGAAAACGCAAACTTCTTCACTGGTGATCATCTTGTGTGTATGTTTGATTTTGTCTTATATATGAGTTTTCCTGTGGCTTGTTTTACTGCTCATCTATATCATCATCATCTCTTTTTTCTTCATTTCTTCATCTTTTTTCATCCTCATCTAATGGATAGAAAACGAAGAAAAAGAAGAATACATACTAGGCAGCAATAGAGGGGCAAAGTGGAGAAAAAATGAACAAACTAAAGAATGTACATTTGTAACGGTATGGACATGAAAGATGTTTAGAGAAGAAAAGTTTTTCGGGTGGTCCTAGGCTCATAAGAATGTATGGAAGAAAGTGAAGAAGACATCAATTGGATCTAAAGTAATCACACACATCGTTTGAGGTTTGCTCAGCAATTTTTGATGGTAAACATCAGAATCCATCTTTCGGAGAGCTTGGAATAGAAGCTTTATATGGATCCAGAGGAAGATGGAAAAAAAGATGCTTCACGAATTCAACTAAGCTGAGGTTGCAAAGGTTTTTAGGGATGTAAAGAGAGAGAGAGAGAGAGAGAGAGAGAGAGAGAGAGAGAGAGAAAATTTTGTTGAGCTTTTATGCTTCTCATTTTAGTAGTCATTTTTCTAGTAGATCCAAAATGTTATGATGATGATTCTCATCTTCATCCTTCATCCACTCTCTAACTCTCTCTCTCTCTCTCTCTCTCTCTCTCTCTCTCTCTCTCTCTCTCTCTCTCTCTCTCTACATGTATTCTGAAATTTGGATTCTCGCTTGGGTAAAACTGTTTGGACAATACTCATCGTGGTTTTATGATATAACTTTCATCTTTCTCCCCTTGAATATGGAATGTAATACTTTTTCTTTTTCTTTTTTCAGATAATGATGACGGAAGATGGTTATTTGAGTTTCATTGATGCCTCATGATGGTTAGCTTGATTCAATTGCTAACGGTTAGATTGGGCTCGATGAGAGTCAACAAATTGATTCTATTGAACGGCAAGGTTTTATCAATTTTCTCACACACACATGGAATGATGGTTATGATTAAATCTCACGAAAATGAGTATTTCCTGAGCAAATTTTGAATGATTTGGGCATGTATACTCACAAATGCTATTCAAGAGAAGAGGAAATTTTTATCCTATTCATTAGAGTGAACATTTTTGTTCCTTTCCGAATTGCAAATGTAAGCTCTGATTGATTTTATTAGATTATCTTTATTTTTCATTTGCAGGAACGATTGAAAATCAATTGAACTGTTGTTGTTTAAATGAAATTGAATAATAAGATGGAAAAAAATCCTTAAACTTGTCAGTGTTAATCAAAAGTCACAACTATTGAGTAAGAAAGGGTTCTCAACGAATAACAAGATGGATAATCACTCTGATTTTTTGAGTAAATAAAGCAAAATTGGCTAACTAACAGAAGACAAATGAGCTTCCCAAAATCCATTCGATTGATTTAAGTATTCCTTTCCAACACAATGAATCAGGACAAATTCCATTCATTTCATCTCTCTCTCTCTCTCTCTCTCTCTCTCTCTCTCTCTCTCTCTCTCTCTCTCTTCCACACATCTTTTTCTTTACTGATTTCGTATTTGCTTTTCTTCTTCTTCTTCTTGCTTCCTCTCTCATCTGTCTTTTCTTTTGAGCTATTCTCTCTTCCTCTTCCTTCTTTATTCTTTGGATGCACAGATTGAACATGATGACTTCAAGAAGAAGAAGGGATGCTCAAATTAATCTAGAAACAGAGAGACAATGATGAGTTCGAACTCTATTTACATGAAAGAAACATGGTTACTGGATGGACTTTTCCAATCGAGTCTCTCTCTCCCTCTTTCTTTCTCTCTTACTCTGACACAAGCATACTCATCCGTATTCAATCGAGAATGAATAAATGAGAAAGGAGGAGAGAGAGAGAGCAAAGGAGAGGAAGAATAAGAAGATGAGGATGAACAAGATGAGAGGCAACATGATGCATGAATAGCTCATTTGCATGCTGTTGCTAGTCTGTCTCTCTCTGTCTTTCTTTCTTTTCACTTTCAATCTGTTCTCTCTCTCTCTCTCTCTCTCTCTCTCTCTCTCTCTCTCTATGTTAGCTTCATTTCGGTATGCACATCATATTCTTCTCACATAAAGCTATAATGCTTTCACCTTCCAGCTCTAATGTGTGTGAGTGTCTGTCCTTCCGCTTGAAATGAAAGTAAAAGTGAACCAATGATGAGTCGAAAGTGAATTGCATTCGTTCAATTGGTATGGACATGAAAATCGAATTCCTAGTCAATTGAATGATACCAATGACTGCCAAACTGTAAATATATATAACGGTGCACACTCTAATGTCAAGAATCCATTGGATTGCAATTCTAAGGCCCAAGAAATGCATACCGACAACAGCTAGTCTGTTTATCCAAGAGTGGTCATATACACACACTTTGCCCAATAGACTCGCCTCTAATGGCATAATCTGGAAAACTGAAATCAAACAACTGATGGTGAGAATGGAAATTTCTTCCTCTTCTTCTTCTTTCTCATCTCTCCCCAGGCATTTTCGATCAGTTTTCTCTCTCATCTAGGTTTTTTTGCCCCATAAGCCGAAGAATATTATCCACATGGAGCGATATTACTCACATTTCCGGAGTAAATGTAAGACCATTTCATAATTCTATAACAGTTTTCATCTCAATTACTAGGGATGCTGGGCTCACTCTGGTATAAGTTTCCCATTGATGTGGTTCTCTCTCTCTCTTGTGTTGATTTTGATTTGGATGTGTTCAGTGTTTTTTTTCCTCTCCCACTCCACTTGCCTGCATCTTTTTCCACTACTCTCTCCTTGGCCTCTCGATACAGTTTCCAACATTCCCGCCTCGAACATGATTGGAGTGGATTATTTCAGCTGAGTATATATTTCCGTTATATAACGATATATCATTCAACAATGTATCGAAATCACACACGCTTACACAATCGATGGGAATTTGGTTCCTCTCTCTCTCTCTCTCTCTTCAGTTCCATAGAGATGAGTGTACATGAGAAAGCCGAGAGATCGTATTTTTTTTGCTGCTCTTTTTTCTCTTCCTTTTACCAATGTTCCTTGAATCCACTTCGAAATGAAGTTGAATCCAAATGCAGGGCAGATTCTCTCTCTTTCTCTTTTCTTACTCTCATATGATTGTAAATATGCCGAGAAGGAAAAAAATTATGATCCTACGAAAAGAGAAAATAGTGAGCCCATGAGAGTAAGAAATATTCGCTAAAACACACTCAACATTGATGCATGAATGGTCAGCAGTTAAGATCTTACCGAGAGAGAGAGAGAGAGAGAATTTGTTAGTGTTGGCAAAAGGTGAAGAGGAAGAAAAGAAAATATATCGAGAACAGGAAAAGTAACGATTCAGCACAATTTTTTCAGTGTTATATAGTTCATGATGAGAAAATAAAAGAAAGCCTGAGGATAGAAAAGGGTCCAAAATTCATAGATTCAATGGGAAATTGACAAAATTGTGACCTGAGCTAAAGTTATCAAGCCAATCAGATGGATGTCACGACTGTGGAGAGAAGTGGAGTGTAGAGAGAAAAAAAATTGGCCATCTAAAAAGTGAACGAAGTGCAAAAGAATAAAGCATGAAATAGATTCTTACCATTGGAATTGCTTGATTTAAGAATAAGTGTGTGTATGTGTGTGTGTGTGAGAGAGAGAGCGAAAGCGGGGGGCAGCATCCAAAGGAATAGAATACAGGTCAGATGAACACCATCGTGGCTCATCATATTTTCAATGATATTGAGCTGCTTCTACTCTCTCTCTCTCTCTCTCTCTCTCTCTCTCTCTCTCTCTCTCTCTCTCTCTCTCTGTCTCTCTCTATGGATGGATGGTCACTTGAACACATCATGCAAGAAAATGTTGGAATAATGATCTGTGAGCTTCTTTTCACCCGATATGAAGGTAAGTTCAAGGAGCTCTCTACTTAAGGGTATGATGGACATTTATTCGGATGATAAATGATTGTTGAACCCATTTTAAATGATTCAAAGGCAGTAGAAAAGAATATAAGTAGCTGTGAGCCAAAGGTAAAGGAGAAGAAGAAGAGGCAAGAAGCAAGAAGCAAGAAGCAAGAAGCAAGAAGGCAAAGTTCATAATTTAAGATGCCATCTCTCTCTCTCTCTCTCTCTCTCTCTCTCTCTCTCTCTCTCTCTCTCTCTCTCTCTCTCTCTCTCTCTCTTTCCAGGCCCATTTTCTTCCCATAGATCTCTTGTAGTCTCTGTGCCATTCTTGTAAGCCAATTTTCAGACCATTTCTCATCTTGAACAGGCTTCATGAGTCCTATCAGCTAGCAGAGGAAGAGAGAAAGCATCTTCCTCTCCTCCTCTGAACATTTTCTCTGGTCATTTTAAACATCAAAAATGAGCTTTTTCTCTCTGTACCAAGCTTTAACGCTTGGTTTTGTAGGTTATATACGAAAACTAGATAGATGAAGAAGAAATGAGAAGCGAAATATTCTTCAGAGGTGGCATGATATTAAATTATTGATCACATGATTGGGCCAACCAAAGTAACGGTAATTTGATGATTGTTCATGGCATAAGTTAAGAGAGCAGATATGAGAAAGAAAGATGAAAAAAAGAAATGATGGAAGCTTGGATTCTGAAGAAGAGATGCCTGAGATGAAAAAGATAAAAGAAGATGGAAATAAGAAAAAACCAATGAAAGGTAAGAAGAAAAAATCATTTCTTGAGTGAATCTCGAAATCCATGGGTTTTGATCATCTCTTTTTTCAGATTCTCATCAGAATTTTCTATCCTCCTTTCTCTTTTTCTTTTATCTCATGAAATCTCTTATCCTGATCATGTTGATTGGTAGATCAATACGAATTTATCTTACGAAGTTGTTCGAATTGTGTCTTCATGAAAATGAATGAGCCCAGGTAAAAGGGAAAACTTTTTTGCTCCTCATTTTTTCCGAAAAAAATGATCCAGAAACCTGTAGCATGGATACAATCTGAACAAAACGAAATAGAACAGTTCTCTGAACCTTTTTATCCTATTCAATAATACCCTCTCTCTTGAGAGGAAGAGAAGAAAGATTTTCACTCTCTCTCTCCTGTCGATCTTACCTTAGGGAATAAAAATCGTTTTTTTCACTTTGAAATCTATCAGAAATGGATTGCGTAAAATCTACAAATTTTCACTTCTAGCGATGAGCTGTCTATCTTCCTCCTCAAATGGGCCAACATTGTTGTTGTGAACGTTTGTTTTGATTTTACTTTCAGATAAGTGATCATCTATTTGCTGGAATATTTGCTTGTTGCCAAATTTTGTTCTCCTCATAAAAGCTGTCGAGTTTTTGTTGAGCTATCCTACGTATTCTTGAATAGTTCTTGAGAATACAAAATGATCATCGACGTTGAATGGTTAAGCACCAAAAGACTTTTTTAACCATTCAAGCTTTTCGCTATTTTATTGTCGAAAATTCTCATTTATTCCAACCTCTTATTCTATTTATTTTGCTCATTGTTTTTTGTTTTCTCTCTCTTTTTCCATCCAATTTTAATACTATTTCGATTGATGATGATCATCATGATCATGATCATTCTTCTCACGAGAGCTCGAAAATTCTGTAAGATCATTCACAATTTGCTACCACTATTACGGAACTTTCAAAGACTAGAGAAAGTATTGCCATGTGAATTGCGTTTCGAATGGTTAATCAAGGATGTAATGAAGAAGTGAGTCCATACAAAGCACATGAGAAAAAGTTGTACAAAAGTTATATATATATATAATAAATGAAAGATGAGACCCAAAATCAAAGAATCCAGTAGGATAAGCGATATCATTTCTTTCTTGCTTTTTTTCCTCTTTCTTCAGACTAATCAAAGGTCTATCCATTCATGAGAGAGTTTCTCTTTTTTTCCAAGCCCATAGGAACAGAGGCCCATGAATCTAGTGAAAGGAACAAATTATCGACACACATTCAATACCACTGGTTGACATCACATGGATGGCATATGAAAAATAATCCCCAAAATCTCAACACTGATAGTAAGCAATCGAATGACATGATGAGAAATATTTTCGCGTCTTGAGGAGAGATTTTTTAACCTTAGTCGGCTTACATGTGCTCAAAAAATCATTATAATCGATGATTTTCTTCTCGACTCGAAGTGTAAATCTTATGAACAAAAAGCATTCTGTTTGACTGAATTTTGCTACACTCATAGCCATATGCACACATACACACATATAACGTTATATACGTCTCAACAGTTAATGGGAAAAGTATTTTTGGTGTAAACCATTGACACATGAAGAAGCACTTCGAAGGGGTATATATATAGCCTCGGTGAGACATTGGAGAAAAAGTATGAAGAAAACTGAAAAGTGAATGATTGACTGACACACACATACAAATATATCCATGAATAAAGTGTCTCGAGACAAAAAGAAAGATGAGAGAGATAGAGTAGAAGAGAGAAGGAATTTCCACCAACCAAAGAATTTCATGGTTAATCGATTCAACATTTGAATGTGCTCTTTTTTTCGATGGAATCCACACTTTTTTGTGTCAGATTTTTTTTCTCCTCTCTCACACTTACACAACATTTGCAGTAAGTATGTGGAATTGAACACGAATTTATTTCAATTCATCAGAGGTTAATGATCTCGATGAACAGCAAGTTATGAAAGAACGGAGTAAAAATATTCTTCCAAATCATTGAACAATTCATCTCTCTTTCTCTCTCTCTTCAACTGTTCATTCATTCCAGCAAATAATATTCCAGATTGGTGTAGTTAGATTTGATAAAGTTGAGCACGCAATTTCATCTCATCTCTCATGAGCTTACTATACTAGCAAAAGAAGCTCATAACGGTAGTTATCGATATTGAGTTAGGCTCTCTCTCTCTCTCTCTCTCTCTCTCTCTCTCTCTCTCTCTCTCTCTCTCTCTCTCTCTCTCTCTTCCACCCATTGTCACCCATCAGGCGTTCAGAGGATATTGTCAAATATATTGCCCTTGAGAGATAGAGATAGAGAGAGGAAAAGAGATTGGATCATCTCTCACTTGAGATGGACCACTGAGAATGATAGAGTAGGCCCTGATGATAATATTATCATCGTTCAAATGTTTCATGATCACTTGTGAGTATAGATATATACAATAAATGTATTCTTGGGTGAGTATATCACTTACCTCCAGGATTTGTGAATGATTCATGGCTTTGATCGCATTAAGAGCACTTTCTTGACTGTCGTAAATCACAAAAGCACATCCTTTACTGTGTCCACTGGGATCGCGTAATATTGTACACTCTTCCACGCAGCCAAACGGTGTGAACAATTTTCGAACCTCGTTCTCGGCCATTTTTTTGGATAACATTCCGACGAAAAGTTTACGATCCCCGATAGAGGATGAATTAGATGAATTGGTGGACGATGAGGATGAAGATGATGGGGAAAATAGAGATACTGGCACATTGTAAAAGTAATCCGTCGGAAGTGCAGACGTTGCAGCAGTATTAGAGGTGAACATGGTGGTATCGAATATTGATCTTGATCACAATTGATCAAGTCTATCAATCAAGATGGGGATGAAGAATGGAAACTTTTCCTTGATCCGTTTAATCTTTTTGACAGAATTTCAAGGAGAAAAAATAAATTCAATCACTACACACCGGTGAGTGAATTGATTTTACAATGGTTCACAAGAATCACGATATAGAATGCTGTATGTTTGGAATTTTTCAAGCGAACTTTGATTGCATGACTCACTGATTGAAATTGAAAGCAAAGAACGAATACCAACGGCAACTGTACACACTCATATGGACTAAGAACCAGAGAGAGAAGAATATTGTTCGAACTTGAATCCTACTGTTAGTAGATAAATTCCATGGGGAAACCTCACTAGAAACCGAATACAGAGAGATCAACAGAGGGACTCGGGAGAGCGAAAAAGAGAGACAGATAGACAGAGAGAGAGAAAGAGAGAGAGAAAGAGAGAGAGAAAGAGAAGGTGGAGAGAGCAACTGGTCTAGTTCTCAGCGACTATTCGATTATTTTGTATTGATCTGTTAGACACGGAACGCTCTTCGCCATCTCTGGTGTCTGGTGGAAATTATCGATTCATTATGGAGATTTCAAAATGATTTCATGTAATGAGATGATTGAAACTGAATAGAATAGAATTTAGTTTTGTCATCTAGCCAGTTTTAAATCCTATCTTTCTTTCAATTGATTGCCAATATTCTGATCAGTTAGTTTCGAGAGCTTGAGAAAATAAAAATATGGATTGTCTCAAAACAGATAATTGTAATGCGAGTATCTTTTTCGAAAATTCTTGAAATTTTCTTGAAAGAAATAAGTGAATTTGAACTGAATTGTCAAGGTTGAAATGAGGCTCACCTCTTCTAAAATGAGCTGAATGGAGAATTATGCAGTCATTTCAAGAGATCATTTTATCTTTTCATGAGATAAATTCACATCAAATGTTACAAAATATTTTTTCGTTTCGCTCTATGCCTTAAATTGATGAAACAAGAACGCAATTATGGGATGAAATGTACAAGTTTTAAAGACAGAAAGAAGAAGTGAGAAGAAAAAAAAGTATGATTCAAATCTAGTTGAGAAAGCCCCGACATTGTGGAGCTCCACACAAACAAGGTATCTTCTCATCTTCAATTGGAAACTTGTAGTCATATGTTATTTCTTCATCGATTCCAATCGGCTGTTTCGAATATATAACAATCTTCTTTTGTCCTTCAACAGTGATGACTTTGGCATAACAATTGGGCTGTTGAAATGATCATAGAAATTCATTAGATGATGGAACAAGAAAATTTCAAGAATATTTCTAAAAAGATACTCACATTACAACTATGATTAATAAATCGAGCCAAGTTACCACACTTGGTCGCATCGATGATGGTCTCATAATCAACTCTAAACAAATAAGAGCTTCCAATGCCCATTTCATTGTACTTCTTTTCACGAATATCAGCGATGACTGGGCGAATCATTTGACCCACATATTCAATGACCATTTCGTCGGCAGCAATAGGCTCAAGCGCGAAAAGGCCCCAGTCATGAATCCGACTTCGAGCAAATTTGAGTTGCTTCTTACGGAACTGAATGGAAAGAAAAAATACAAGTATTTGAATCATCGATAATGGATTGAGAGGATCAAAGTTTGTCATTGGATGCTGAATATGCCTTCCAACTGTTATTTGATCGTAAAAGCATATAGTATGAGAAGAAATATTACCTGTAGTTGATTGAATTTTATTAAATCGCTCCATGCAGCATCAACACTTGCCAAAAGCCTTCTCTGATTGGATCTTGCCTCTCTAGTAGATTGCTGAGTGGTGGGCATTCGAGCTCGAAGACGCTTACTGCTACTCTCGTCAGGAACGGAAGCTGTTGTTGAAGTAAGATAAGAGAATTTCATTTTCTCGGAGGTCGTCATCTTATAGTAGCCCTCTGTTCTAGCACAACCCGAAATATGGACACGAGTTTGATCATCGTTAACTTTACGCTTCTTTCTTGGAGAAGGTGTTATGGTTGGAGGATGATCACACCATGTTGTATCGCTAAGCCACCAATGGTTCGAATAAGATTCATCCTGAAGCATTGCGTCATAGCTTCTTTTCAGGTATTTTATATCTTCTTCGTCGATACCATTAAAAGAGATATCGTATAAAATTTTCATCTCTTCCTCCGTTGTTCTGGGCTTGAAATGAATGGTAGGCTCTTCGATCGAAAGATCACTATGATATTCATCCTCAGTTGTGGTGGAGGTTCGTTTGGCTTTGCGCCATTCTGATGCAACTATATACATTTTAGTGCTGATATCGGGGGACAAAAGTCCCTTCTTTTTGCCGGGCTTTTTCATTGTTCTTGCTTGAGTGGCTGTTGATGGAGGTCTTCCCCGACCGGCTCGACTTTCGAACGCTCCTCGAGCAACGGAATCAATCACAGAATCGACAGAAGCTTTCTCAGAGGCTGATAAACAATAGTTATGATCGAAGGCAACAGATTGAGGCTGCATCTCCAATTCAGATTCGATGCGTTCAGATTCAGAGGCAGAGTCAGTATCACTGTCAAATCTAACAACCCCTTTCTTGGGTTTCCGTTCTTCTAACGAGGTACCTTTGCGTGATAAAGGCATAGTTGATCTCTCATCAGATGAGGAGAATCCTCCAGCGAGCGCAATCAAGGCTTGAGAGGCTTCATATTCCAATCTCTTCACATCGGACTCAGAGTTCAGCGAATTCTTTTGATGAGCCGATGAATTGGAAATCAGATCAGAGGGTCTCGAAGGAGATTTCGGTTCATCCTTGATTTTCGCTTCCAACTTTGGGGATTCTCTTCTCACTTCAGAGCGCTTCATGGACATTGAAAGATCATTATCTTCATCCTCGTCAAGTTCCATTTCGTCATCTGAAACAGCGGAAAGTTCAGAGCCACTTTCAGAAGAACTAGATGATGAACCACTAGACGATGAACTGCTGCTGGAGCTAGTGGTACTGCTACTGGTACTACGACTTGAGGACGATAAACTTTTCCGCCGTCTTCGCCTTCTTTCTTTAATTTGACTAGATTCAGATTCATCAGATGAAGAATGAGATACTTCATCTTCTATCACAGCGGCAGCCCGATTCTTTTTCAACTTATTAACAGTTCCATTCTTATACAAATCACTCTCACGGCCTGGAGATCTGTTCCAATCGTCATCATAGTCATCTTTGTTTTGGGTATCTTCATCTTCCTCAGGAGGTGTAGCAGGTTTTTTGTACTTACGACGAAAGGACGGCATTTTCGGTATCACAGATCTCAGACCTAAGCCAAGGCCGAAGCCTTCGCGATAATTTTTAAAAGAACTTTCCTCCTTACTATTGTCGTATAGAGTAGAGATGACAGACCATGAAGAATTAAGACCAGTGAGCTTTGGAGTGGAGGAGGAGGTAGAAATGGATATGGATGATTCTGATTTTATGGGATCTTTCAGGGAACCTGTTGTGATGAGTCCTTCATTTTGCTTTGATTTTCTTTCTTGATCATCCCACCATGATTCGAATAGCCGAAAGGCATTACTTTCGATCATTTTTTTGGAAAGATCTCGCTTAATAATCTGCTTGAGCTCTGTCACAACTTTATCCAACACAGCTTGAGTCAATGGACCTTTACTAGCTTCCAAAGCTCGATGGTGAGAATTCGGATCAGACTGTTGTTGATCATTGGCTCCAGGTCTTCCGTGATGAGAGATGTCCGGAAAACCGGAGACTGGAGGAAAAGAGGTAAAAACATTCGAAGATGAAGTGAAGGGATAGGGAGCAGAGGTGGCGTTGAAATTTGAATGAGATGCGGGACCTGTGAGCTGAGATGTGTGTGTTACTGGATACGAGAGGGGGAACGATGGATGGTGATATGGACCGAGAAAACTTTGCTGGCCAGTGGATGGAGGAGGCAATTGGAATACACCGGAGCCCATACCGGGCTTCCATATGCCTAAGCGAGCCATCATTTGGACTTGTTCGCTTGGAAACATTGGGTGGTGAACAATACCTGAAGTTATGGAGGCTTCATTGGTTACTTGAACTTTTTCTCCGCTACTTAAAGAGGAAAGGGACATCCTATCATCACCGTCATCTTTGATTTCACTCTCCTGAATCTTTTTATTTCGTGGTCTGCGACGACGAACGCCTTCACCTTTACGCGGCGTTGTGTCTCCTTTGGTACCATTAATTCTAGATTCCCATGCATCACCGTCATAATCATCATCATCTTCATCACTATTGAATGGTATTTCTTTACCAGAATCGATGGCTTGAGTAACTTTACTCCATTTGACATAGTCTGCTCCACTCAAAAACGGTGATGGAGGTGTTCCCAAGACCATTTCGGACACATTTGGTTTAACATCCTCATCAGAGTCATCGTTCTGATCGTTAGATATGGAACAATTTTCGAAAGCACGAGAAAAATCGGGAGTTTGATTGAACTCTTTTGAATCAAAAGGCGGACTACCAAGCCCAGACATACCACCTATTTCACCAAGAAAACTAGGAGCTAGACCGATATGTTGACGCTTCAGTAGGAGTTCTATTCTTGAATCAAGACTAAGATTTTCCTTTTGAGGTGTTTTCTTCGGAGTTTCAAATTGACTACAAGGTGTTTCCCAGGGAGAACTCTGTGAGTGTTCATCCAGTGAATTACCGGAATTAAGAGACCATGGAGGTTGATTAGATGATGAGTTGATGTAAGACATGCTACCGGATCCATAGGGAAAACAATTTTCCGTATTAGGAGCCAATTGATTAGATGGAAATTTTGAGCCATTTTTACAAGAGGTAAATTCATGAGAAGAAAAAGAGGTAGCTGCTCCATGGGCAGCGGCACTGTGATGGTGAGCAGGGCGTTGGGCAGAACGATGAGATATATTTGCTGGCGGAATGGATGAATTTGGACTATCTTTATCACGAACTTTATCCTCCTCGATGGCAAAGGGCTGTTCACCAGGAACCGAGTTGAGTGAAATTTGAGGTGGTGGCGGTGGAGGAGGTGGAGGTGGCGGGTTGATGATTGTCTCTCTCCTGGCAGCTACATCTTTACCTGAATTTGGAAGATGGAAGAATTATGAGAAAATCAGTGATGAGGAAAAATTTCTCCACAAATGAATTGATTTCTAATTTGAGCATCGTAAGTTACCTAAAGGATCAAGGTAAACAGTGATGATGTTTCCCATCACAGATGTTCTGTCTAACTTTTCTACACATTCTTTCGCGGATTTTGTCGAAGAGAAAGTAACTCGAGCCAATCCCAAGTGTTTACGAGTTTTTGGATGATAGAAAATTTCCAAATTTTCTACTTCACCATATTGCTTGACCATATTTTCGAGAAAATTTTCCTTAATATTATCATTTAAGTTCTGTATAGACACTTCGACTGGTGGAGGTGTTCCCACATAGTTTGCATCAATCTAAATAGATGGATTAGACGTAGAATAAGAGTAAGAAAGCAAATATATATTAGTAATGGAGCACTAGAGATCAAGAGGCGAGCAGACTCAATAATGAGTAATGTTCAAACATGCTAGCAATCAGCTGGTGATGAATCGTATACAATTACTAACTCTGAATCTAGTTAATTTGAGATCAGCTGGAAAAAATCCCATAAGACAGAGAAGCTTTTCATTTCTTGGATCTCTGAGTTCTGGTGTAGGATAGAGACTTTCCTTCTGTAACATAAAAAGAGAGGGAGAGAGAAATAAGAATATTAGTTGAAATGGTCATAATGAGTGTGTGTTGATCACTATCATTGGAATACAAAAAGTTATGATCAACAAGGATTCGAGCAAGTGTTTAACCAAAGCTGTTGCTGATAAATTGCTATCAGTGGAAAGAGATTGATAATTAATTAAACATGATAAACATTACCATGATGCACACACTGTGCATCATGGTAAGAAGAAGTAGAAAGTGTGCAAGATGGATAAATGGAGAGAATAACATAATACTTATTATAATACATTCGAAGTAAATACTAACCCCAGTAACAACACCATCGTTACGATAGACTTTATGGGATCCTTTTTTTAGCGCTGGATCAACGATAAGTTTCCAATTGGGCATAATTGGAGACCAGAAAGATGATGATCAAGCGATCGAAATAACAGTGGTTGAAGAAGAAAAAGTAATGATAAAAGAGAGCAGAACATGAAGAGAGAGTGGATAGGTGATGTTTTACGTGGTTTCAGAAGGGCTCAGGATTAGAAATAAAAAGTGTGGAAATGAGGATCATTTTTGCTGGTGAGAAGAGAAAAAAAAGAAGACAGCAAGATAGAGAAAGATGTGTGTGTGTATGTGTGTGTTCATCTATCAATACATATATATATTTATATATTTTCTATGTACACCTATCTTCCACACACGTTAATTATTCACATCTATGTTCACTTAAAACACTTTTATACACTTTGAAGATTTAAACTATCAAAACAATTATTAATCACACACACACACATACATACATACACATGAGAGAGAAAAAAATTAAATCTTCTTCAATCTTTTTTCCTCTTCAATTGAATTTCAATGAAAATGAGAGAGCTTTTCACTGAAAAGTGTGTTCAAGCCTTAGATACAGATCCAGATAGGACTCGATAGTTCGATGTATCGGTGGAAAGAGTATCGATGTATCGATGTGTGTGTTGAGAAAAATGTTGGAAATTTTCTTCTTTTTTCAACATTTTTAAATCACAATTCCTATGGATTGATAAAAATCCATATGGTTTTGCTAGGAACGTTGAAGAAGAAAAAAATTGAGAGTTAATTAATCTTTGAGTTGATTAATTTTTTTTTGCTCTCTACTAGCGAGGTGCTGGCATGGAATCGAATCATAAAGGAAGATAGAAGGCATTCTGTGTGAGTGTGGCAAGTGTGGATAGTATCCAATGGATAGAGAAAATTTTCGTGGTCATCAGATAATCCTTCTGTTCATCACAAATCATTCCTCAAAATTTTGTGTGTACACACACATGCATACACACTTGATGATAAGATTGTCCATCTTCTCTGTTCTTCTTTCCATCGAATTCGATGGAAGAACATATTGTTTCTCTCTTCATTTCGCTCTTGCTCTTCGTTTCTCAAGAGCAATGAAATCATGGTTAATGATGATGGTGAAGAGAGTCCATCATCATCACTAAAATTTTTCAAAGAAAAATTTACGAAATCAATCGACAAAAATTGATTAGCAGCACGTCGTCATCATTCGTATATCGATGAAGAGGAAAAGTAAATTAATCATATTTTTGTTCATTCCTTTTTCTTTCCCAATTGAGAATTTGAGAAAGAAAATTACTTGGGTAATAATATTATTTTTCACACTCATTTCTCTTGAACATGGCACAAAAAAAGTGGCAACGTAGACAGTCTCTCTTCTCTCTCTCTATGGTTAACATCTCCTCCCATCACGACGACGACTGGTTGAGGGAATAAAAAAAAATTGTGTATGTGCAGTGTGTAGTTAACTTAGACAAGTCAACAATCAATAAAAAGCAGATCAGACATCATCATTAATTGGATTCTGACTCTCTCTACTTCTTTGTGTGTGTGTACGTGTTTATGACCAGGTGAACACATTGTGTTTGTATCTTTCGCATTCATTTGAATTGAATTGTGTGTGGAAACTGATCATCAAGGTAGCACATTTTGTATATCAACTTAAACACTAGAACATCAAAAGTTATCTCTCTCTCTCTTTGATTGAGGCTAAAGTGTTTAACTTTTCTTCGCTCATTTCGATAATATTCCCCTGAACACTGCCCATCATATCGTGGACCATGTCTTCTCCTGAAGAACATTGTGAACTGAAAGCTGGACATCCGCCTGCTGGTAAGCTACATTGTTGATGTTGATATGTTGGACATTTTTTATCATTCACAAACATGTTTACCTGTTTATTGGACATTTTTGTTCACTTTTTAATGCTCTCGATTTTTTGAGTAGTTAGTCAACACATTCGAGTGGATGTGTTGAACGACAATTTTCGTCAATCAAGTTCGATGAGTTGATGTTGAAAGGCACAACAATATTGAAGCATGTGATCATTCTCTTATCATTTTGTTACCATTAATTTTCGATAAACGAACACTGGAGAAGATTTTCCCATGAACTTTCCATGGATTCGTTTAGTAATTCAGTTGATTGTTGTTCTGGTTTTCGTTAGATCGATTTTTGAGATAAATATTCTTTTCAACGTATTGATTGTTCCAACTAAATGTCCATTTTGAGAATTAAAACTGTTTAGCACGTGTTAATTTGGATAACGAATTGATTTTTAACGATTCTTGTTTACATTACTCGTGGTCCAGAAGGAAAAATTGTTTACATATGTCGTGATTGAAAAAAATTATTAGCTTTTTTCGATTGAATATTGGAAAATTTTGTACTTTCTCAGGTTAAAAGAGTAATTTTCATGAAAAAGTTTCAATATTCTCTTCGTTCTCTTCCAATCTTTATTCTGTTCTTTTGCTTTTCTCATGAATTCAACCATTGTATGAATAATCCATTAGAATTTCCATTCAAGATGTATCTTTCCAGGATCGTTTGTAGTGGAATTGATGAAATTTATTCCCTGATGAATTTTTTGCTTCTTTTTTGCTCGTTTGCAATCAGGTGCAGAAGGTTCTCAAGCCATTATCCATTATTATCGAGGATCTCTATGGGATGTCACTGTATCATTTTATGTAATATGTATCCCGTTAAGTAATACTCACAGCTTGTTTCAACATGTGCAGTTAGTTAGATAGTAAATCATTCACCAGCATCATCAACTCTCCAATGGCATTGAGCAGACAAAATTTTTGATGATACAGCGCAATTATTATCATCGTTCTCTAGCTTGTTGAATTTATTTTACAGTCAGGTAATATGACTGGAAATTGTCCCTTCTTTATGGAGGAATTTACACTCGATAATTGAGCTCCACTTCAGGAATGAATTTACCTCAGTCATTAAACTTTGCTACTGTAAGAACCAACTCATGGTAAAGGTTGTTCCATTTTCTAATTCTCACGATAAGATGTTTAGTTTAATTGTTTCTAATTGAGTCCATTTTCTAGGGCTCTCTTACAAAGTAGCGCTTCAGAAATTCTGAATTTATAGAAAGGATTTTGTGATTTTTTTCAGATGCAATCTATTATCTGTTATCTGCTTTCTACTAATTTTATGATTTTTTTTTATTCCAGTCAAAGTTGGTGGAATGAGAATCACTCAACATAAGACAGCTAAAGAGCCGGAAAAAGAAGTACCAAAACCAGCAGAGGAAGGTGATGAATCGGAAGCTGTAGCGCCTTCAAGTCCTCCGAAAACTCAAAATCTTGTAATCTCGGGTGCCATTGCCAAGGTTTGTGTGTTTATTGATCATCATTTTAAAGCAGTATTTGTGTTGATAAAAATTTTCAATCTGATATCATTATCATTATTTTAATCTCACTTCCAGGGTGACGCTGATTTTCCTCCCGAGGCAGTTAAAGCATTCCATGAGAAGCCAGCTCCATCCCATGACTACAGACCTACCCATGCAAAGCAACATATTATTCAGCAACCTCGAAAATGAGCTATTTTGCTATCGCCCTTTGTGCCTCTCTCGGTAATTTTTGGAATAATAACCAGACCTGAGTTGATCTTGAAATAAAACTGTTACCTGTAACATTAATGGAACATTCTTCTGTTTTATTGGTGGAAAAAGAAAACTTTTCTCAAGATTTGTTTCAACACGAATAGATAGCGCTCTGTATCTCTCAACACTGAGCTACCTGAGCTTTGAAACTTGAAAATCTAGTATCGAACTTGAGCTTCTTGCCGAGAAGTTCTAAGGAGTCAGTAGTACTGTAGATTTATTAATCTCAAAGCTTTTCTTCCACACAAAAATCCCAGCAAGCATATGGGTTGAGTGAATTTTAGTGCACTCAAATCACTAAGAATTAACACTTTATTATGATAGTCTAGGTATTATCCTTCCACAAGTCCTTCAAATGGACTCTTTGCGTTCTTAGATTACTGGTCATCTCAGTCCAACTTATCTTTTCCATTTAAACTCTAATCCATATCATTTAAGTGTTTTCCAGATGAACATCATTTTTCTTTAGTGAGAAAAAACTTTTCTTGGAAATTCTTTGGATTAAGAGAAATTTAGTGATGGAAACAGTAGAACAATTCGAGATGCATAGCTTATTGCATAGCTATTCTATGATCATGACAATAACTGTTTTGCAATCGGAAGTATTCTGACTTGTTACGTGATGATAGAAATCTCATTCGTTTTTATCATATTCTTTCTCTTGACTTTCTTCCTCTTCTTCTTGAATCATTTCGGCTGATGAGCCCATCGAAAATGACTTTTTTCCTCTCAAAGCCACATTACCACCAAATGAACTTGTACCAGCCACACTGCTTGCCGGTTCCTTTAATGTTCTCTCATTGAAAACACGATCAATCAGAGCATTTATGAGAGTTTTAAGATGATTTGTGTCAGATGGCATTTCTAATTGACTATTGATCAATCCTGTACCAGGAATCTTGTCTCTTGGACCACCGCTTTCGCTGAATAAAGACATGAAAGACACTTCGGTACGCTCTTCCCATCCCTTGAAGCATGAATGGGGACAAAGTATATGTATCATCAATTTTATGAATGAACAAAATCAGTTTGTACAGGCAAAAAAAGTCATGATCACATTGTATCTCTCCGTATGTATGATGATCACTTAACTTACCTCCTCTAGATCTGATGATATAGTTGCTGACCACAGGCTGTGTATACGATTGACACTATCTTTGGGTAGATCAACGGCAATCTCCAAAAGTCGATGGAATAAGCTTGTGGCTGATGAAAGTGCGTTGGTTAATCTTTCAAAATCTTTTTGCAATAACACTAATTCATTGGTACACTTGAGAATCTGTTGAAAAGATGAGAGCAGTTATTTATCGTAACGTAATGTTGGAAGATTTTTCTTTTCCTACTATCTTCCAAAATCGAAACAGAACGAATGAATCAAGTCAAAACAGATGAGTATTCTTCCAGCCGGTATCTGAAATCTAATTATTCTCTTTTTCAACTTTCAACAAATTAATCACTCTTTGAGATTGAAACCTTCTGGGAACCATCGATTAGAGGGGGCCAAGGTGCTGACATGTCTCAACATTATGCCACAATTTGTGGATGCGGTGATATCGAGCAACTTGAGAAACTTGCATGAATGACCGCTACATGAGTGATCAAACGATGTCCAACTTTGTTGGTAACTTTTTTTCGGCCTAACGAGATCAGTATCTTAGGTCTAGAAAATTTTCAAAAATTATGTTTTTTGGGCACTTTTCTCATTTCTCAGGTGAAGTTGCGCTTTTTAATCATCTCATTTCTGGCTTAAACATTTTCATGGGTCATTTGAGCCCATATAATTGACCAGCAGGTGAAAAGCTATTTCATTATCATACTTCCGGAACTCTTCTTAGGACTGAATGAAATCTATTCCTTTTTGGTCAATAAAAGTAACTATTTTACCTTCAAAGTGAGGCTATATATGAGCCCATCAATCTAGGGTATCCTATTTGCATCCCTAATCACTAGTTTATTTTGGCCAAAAGCCGAGGTGAAACTTACTCTTAAGACGTATAGGTAATTGAACCATCATTTTGGTTCCACTCTTCACTGCTAAAAGTTCATCTCAGACTGTAAGTGGGAGCGGAAAGATCAATTATAGTTATCATTTTACATAGGAAAATAGTTAAAATTTCTCTTCTATCTGTAACTAGAGAAACTTTCCCACAGATTAATAGCCGCGTAAAAAGATCTGCAAGTTAATCTCTGTTTCAGAATTGACAGAGAAACATTAAGCTCAGCCCACAGAAAGTTTTCACTCAGAGAACAGTGTTAATATCAAGTGATAAATGTAGCATTCAAGAAAATTTACTGACCTTTGAATGAATGTCTTCAATCAGTATGTCCATATTGGAAAGTGATGATGAATTTCGATCTCGAAATTTGATGAGTAAACGCTTTTGTATTGCCCGATAGTAGCCTGATAGTTGACCTAATCTTACTCTTGTCTCTATTATTTTGATTCTTGTTGCAAATCTTTGATCAACTAAAGCAAAATATTCTTTAATCGGAACCTGTCTTCGATCCATTTTACCTCGTTCAATTGAATATTTAAAAAAAGCCAATCTATCCAACAATTCCACTGTGATGAATGACAATCCTTGCAAAGAATTGCTTTGAATTCTAATCTGCTGATTTGATGACTGTTTACCATGAATTGATATCGATACATTGACACTAGATTCTGCATAAAAACCAATGGAAGCATAATCATTTTCAATGTTCATACTGCCTTCACCACCAGTACCACTGGTCATCGTTTCATTATTGGTCAAGTCTAGTAAAATTTGCCTCAAATCAAGGGGACTTGGTGATCCACTTTTGGCCAACAGATCGAAAGTTAAGCGTAACGGTAAATCTCGAGTCGGCTGTACAGTTCGACAAACAAGAGACAGAGGAAGATGAAATGTATCTCGAATAACTTTTGGCACATTTTTTCCACTAAAATATGTCACAATAACATCAGCTTTGAGGGTTGCTGGAACCAGAGGACTAGAGAGAGTTGATACAATTGTTGCCGTATTGTTGGAATGAATAGAATCACCATCATTTGCCATGAGAGAAGGAAATATCATCAAAGATGGCTCAAATACAAATGGACTGCCACCTTGGACACACATTCGAACGTTGGTCAAAGTGTTGGAATGAGTACTCAATGAAATGGTAAAATCAACTATCGGCAGAAAATCTTCAACATCCTCTCGAGGCTCAGTGATAGACATTCCACTGTCTCTAACCATGGACAATATTGGATTACTAACATGTATGGTGATCAAAGAACCATCTTGCAAATGGCTATCACCAGCTTCACTTGGATCTAGTGGGTTGCCATCAGTATTGTATGAGTTGATTATTCGTCGCAATTCACTTAATTCTTTTTCGGCTTCATCATAATCAATCAAATCTGCTTCACTTGATTTAATAGGAACTATATTGATTGATGGATTAGTGCCCAAGTATGCAGCTGAAAGTGTTCCATCGGCTGATAGATACACCAGAGCACCTTTAACATTATGAAATCGTGCTCGAGCCACAGCAATGGCCGTAAATGGCATTCGAGATGACCACAGCAATCTGTGTTCATTGAATATCAATAAAGTTCTCATTTCACTGGCCAACAAAATCATTAAACCTTCACCAGCATCCGATGGATAAGTGTGCATACATAGTGGAGTGAAATTTAATTTTTTCATCCACAAAAGTGATCCATTTTCTCGAATCAAAAACAAATTTCGTTCACCAAGTACAATGATCAGTGAAGTTCGACGATCTAGTGAATGAGTTTTCAGTTCTAAACATGGCTCACCAATACTGAGTGACCAATCTGATGTCAATTTTCGTCGACCACCGGGCTGACCATCCACAGACAGTTCATCAATTGATTTTCTTCTACCATCACCAATTGTGGTGGAAGAAGTTGAGCCCGGAGAAGCTATAATCGAGCTGGCCAATTCTCCTAATCCACCATCGACCATATTCATGCCACTTAATTTTTTGCCCAAAGGACCACTTTGATTTGGTTCGCTTCGGGCTATGGCAAGCACTTGGTAACGGTAACTCTCTATACACCATGAAGATGAGCTGAGTACAAATGAATCGTTTGTGGTCAAGTAAATCAGTGGACCGGGCAAAAGAACTTCGGGCAATTGTCGACTGAAAGCAAAACTTTCCTGTTCATAAAAGAATAATGTACCATCCAGTGATTGGACACATATGAAATCTTTTTCTGTGGAATGGAGAGAGACAAAAAAAATTGATTATAATTTTTTTTTTCGCTTTCAATTAAAATGCCCAACTCATTGCTATCCTTTGTTTTGACTTTTGATCAATATTAGAAAGTAAAAGTGATCAATTTCAATAGATTTTTTTCCTTCTCCAAGTGGTCAAAAGAAACTGAATACCACTGACTTTGTTCGTACAATGTCATACCATTGAGTCGGTAAGCGAGAAGATATACTCGTATTTCGGTAGATGGAAGTGAAAAGATAACCACATAGTTGCAGATCAATTTCACTCATGAAATGTCCTCTCTCGGCAGCCTTTTCATCGACAGAGAATGTGGCCTACTCATTATGGATCAATCAATTTTGACTGGATTTAGATTAGATGGCATCTGTAACTCTCACACAAACTTTCACATTCACAGTGTTAGCATGCATTCTTGCATTCGGCATTCCGTCCACTGGACCGTCTTTTACACACAAAAATTTCGGTGGTGTAGTGGACAGTGCAAGGGAGAGAGAGAGAGATGATACCATGACCACTACTCTAGACGATATCTATTAAGATAAACGTTGAAACGATTTTTTCCGCGTTTACTAAATTTATCCTGTTCATGTTAACCCATTGGAATGAGTCTACCTGAATTCAGATTCCCTGGGGTGAGAGGAAGAGAGAGAGAGAGACAGAGAGATAGAGAATATCATGGGCCACCGAAAGTGGTTTCTCTTGTTGCCTCCAATATTCACATAGTACATTGAGGATTATCGAGAGATGAATTGTCCATCTTCTCTCCTTGAAAGCTTAAAGAGAGAGAGAGAGTGCGAGGAGATAAGACTCTCGACTGGTGAGTGACCAGTGTCCAGTCAAGAGAGAGAGAGAGAGAGAGAGAGAGAGAGAGAGAGAGAGAGAGAGAGAGAGGATTTCCATAGGTAGCCACAAGGAGATCACTTCTTACTTCTCCTCAGGAATCCTCACTCTCTGTCTACTTCACTTTCTGACCTACCGAAGATCCCCTTTAACACAGGTACAAGGCTCCAGAGATCCACTTTTCATTCGATGTCCACATTACACACACTGTCTGAGCTTCAAACTATGCAACATATTTTCTCTCTCTCTCTCTCTCTCTCTCTCTGTGTGTGTGTGTGTGTGTGTGTGTGTGTGTGTGTAGGTACCTCGAAACATGGATTGATTTATGATCATCTACAAGTATAGAAGGATAATTTGAGGGTCTCACTTTTCAAACTGGCCAACTGGTCATCATCATACATGGAAACGGAAGCATTCATAAGGAAAACTATTTTAACTACAATTGTAACTTTCCTTTACGGTATGGCTGATCAGAGAGACTGAAATATTGGCCCCTCAGTGAATTGGTCAAGCGAGAATGAAAAACTCACAGGTTATGGAAATCTGTGGACAAAAATACTTGGACCTACCACTCGCTTTAGGGCCAAAATTTGCAGACAGACTTGCCGAAATATGGTTTGCTCCCAGCATTCTCTCAACGATTAGTCTCAATAGTCTCGCTTACTTTGCTCGATAATGATTTACTGTCACTTAAAGGCTCCACACATGGAGAAGAGACAACTATTAAGAACAACTTTCATTGAGAAATGTACTTGGTTTTTCATTCTATCCAAGAGGTATGAAAAAAAAATCTCACCTTTTATTTGACCAAATGGGCCGAGAACAAAATTATACGAACTTTTAGGCAAACTGTGTTCATAAAGAAGTAATATATTGTAGGCAGATCCATGATCAGTAACACCATGGGTTGCTTGAGAAAGAGGAAAAGGGAACAAGAGAATGTGAAATGTTTTAATCATCATCCATATTATTAAATTGTTCAAGATCTGCAACCTGAAATTCTTCAAATTAGCATTCTCAGAATTAAGTTCTTAGAAGAAAAGCCATGGTGTCTTTTTTATGATTAATATAGGTATATTTGCTTGGATTTATTCTGTTATCATGTATGCTCCAAACTTAATTTTAAGCGGAATCTATAGCACATAACTGTTGAGATCAAGTAAATGGAGTAAATATTTTTCAACTCTTCGAAAGTTGTTTCAAAATATGAATTAGAGTAGGTGAAAAACTGGCTCCTGAACAAGTTTGAAAATACTTTGATTAATTTCTTGCCACAAAACTTGGAACCCTACGTGTATTATAGGAGGGCTTGAGAAGTTTATCTCTAGCGTTTTTAAATTATTTTTCGTCTAATTTCAGATGTTTTGAAGAAAATATCAGACCAGTCGAAGTCTCAGATCCCGCTCTATATTAACTGAGGCCAAGAATTGATTAATATGACTGTTTGGAATCAAGAGTGAGGACTTTCCTCAAGGTTCACAATAATTACGATGTGAGCCCCAAAAGAAGTGAAATAATTGGTAAACTAAAAGCCGGAAACGGAAAAAAGTAGCAAAAGAGAATATTTTTGACTCACTTGATATCGAGTATACTGAAAATTTTCGAGGATGAAGTACAGCTAAGTGGAGAGATTTACTATCCGTCAGAAGGTGTCCACAAGATATTTGAAGGATGGGTTGCTTTAAATCCACTTCTAACAGAAGATCATTGGCCTGAGATGGTTTCAAACTCAAAGTATCATCACTTGAAGAGCATGTTGTATAAATTCGAAGAATTCCTTCAAGACTAGCCGTAATCATTTTATCTGAAACATATAGAGATATATTTTATTCATCATGGAAGAGAGAGAGAAGAATAATGATGAAAGTTATTAGAAAGATGATCATACTAACCAAATCCATCAGGATTGTTATCAATATTAGCGATTTCTAATGAATTGGCTGAAAAATGTTCATCACTTCCACAATTAACAGACCACCAATCTCGCGATATGAACAAGGACATTGGAAAACTTTAATCAAAAGGAGAAAATAATGAAAATACAAAAAATTTTGATTTTTTCACCGGTTAACAATGTATTTATCTTGGTCAGTATATGCTGATTATTACATCAGAGATGCTGCTATGTTCACTTGATGGTAAGTCACTATGGCTACCGATCATCATAATCATAACATTGTTCCATGGATTGATTTGGGAATTTCTTAACGATGTAGCAATAAGAGGAAATTTGAATACTGAACATCTCACTTTCCCCCTGTTTATCTGGGATGATGAATACGATCTAGACTCGTGGATGGAAGGAAATACATGTATACTGTACCTTCATGAAACTGATCATTCCACCATATTTACTCGCATCTTCCATCCTCTATCTTCTAGCTACAATTATGATCATGTTCTATGGATGATCAATTGAGAAGAAATATTTTCCTCTGGCCACACGATCTACATTCTGATAAGCACGATAATTATATTCCCCTCATTCTACTCATTCCACTCAATCATCAACATCCTCTCCCTCACACTCTGAGCACGTTCCTTCTTCTTCTTCGAATCGTAGACACTCGCTGAAATTCAAGATGATAATCGAAGAAGAGAGGAAGAAGAAAAGAATGCCTCGTAAAACTCATTTGCATTCGTGGCTATCATCCGATTAATCATTCTGAATGATTATACACATAATTTTCGAAAGTGAGAATCTAATTCCAGTTTTCCGTTTTCGGTCTCTTTTCGAGATCGTCTTTCCTCAAAATCTCTTCTCTCTCTCTCTCTCTCTCTCTCTCTCTCTCTCTCTCTCTCTCTCTCTCTCTCTCTCTCTCTCTGCCTTTCTCTCTCTCTTTCTCAACTTTTGGCTCTCTCCCTCCTAAGTCTCTCTCTCTCTGCTCTCTCTACTCTCTTTCTCTCTCTCTTCCAGTTTAAGCCATCGGAACAGGGCCTTGCGCGAACTTGCCTGTTAGAACTCATTTGCCAGTCCAACAATCAGTGATCAATGTTAAATTTTTTTTCTCTACCAATCATGAACACTTACCGGTCGGCACCATTGAGCGGCAATCGGATTAGAAATTTTAATAGACCTTTTTGCGATTTTAAATGGCTTGATCCATATTTTCGATTTGCAAGTGCTCAATTATTTCGTCCATCATCGTCATCATTTTTGTTTCCCTTGATATCCTACAAATCTATCATCTCCCACATCATTGTCGAGCTCATCAAATTTTTTCCTCATCCTTTTTTTCTGTTGAGTAGAGCCATTTCTAGGTTTCAATGTTTTCTGGTTATCATCTCCTTTATCATCATCGTTTGTGCAACATCCAAGTCCGAAGCGATTCTTATACAAGGTTCGTTTGAAGAGAAATTTGAATTGATATGTTACAACTCTTTCTTCTTTTCGAAAATTACATCATTTTCATAAGATTCAAGTAATAATTCTGGATTTTCCTTCTCTCTCTCTTTCTTCATTGAATAGGGTCTGCAATTAAATGTCTCAACGAAGGTGAATCTGTGGAAGTGTCTTTTGTGTTCAAAGATCCATGTATTGAGTGTAGATGTTCTAATCAAGTGATAGTGTGTAAAAAAGTGAAATGCTATTATGAGCGTTGTAAAACAAATAACAAGTGTCTTCCGGGCCAAAAATTGGCCCACAAAAAAGGCCATTACTGTCCGGTGTGTGTAAATGTTGATGGCTATTGTCGTGTTCAAGGTGAACCATTTTCGGTGATCAATTATGATGGACTCAAATACGATTATAACGGTACATTTAATCATGTTCTCACTCGTGATTGTAAATCGAAAGAATTTTCCATCCATGTTATCAATCGTTTTGATCCCAACTTTTTACGCTACAATACATCACTTATGCCCACCAGTTTCAATGCGATAGCAATTAGATTGAAAAAAATTAAAGTTCGATTAACACGCTATGGAGTCAAAATTGGCCGAAAATTGGTCGATCTACCCTATAATGAGCGTGGAATCATAAGTATCGCAAGACAAGGCAACAAAATTGCCCTCAGGGCAAGCAACGGTAAGTTCTAGCCCAGCTTGACAATGTCTATGGCCAAAAAGATCATCACTTAGTGTGCGTGTATGCTTGTGTGTGTCTGTGTGAATAAAAGATTTTCCCCTCAATCCTTTCTAGCACTAGCTTAGTCTTGCCAAAGATTGCCTAAATTTGAGAAAAAAAATTCCAACTATCTAATGGATTAGCTAGGCCTATACACATTCTCTCTCTCTAGTTGTATTGCCCAAGAAATCATATTGAATCAAGTGGACTAGATTCACTAGTATAAATACATGCACACATGTTGCCCGGGAATTTGTAGTCTCAAGTTTGTTAAGTTGTCGCTCTCGATGCTTCTTAGAACAAATATTTCTTCAAACTTTTTTTCCTACTGTGTTTACAGGCACAAGTTGACTTAGGTGCACATTCGAACTGGTTAGAACATCAAATATTCGAATGCTTAACTAGAACATCTTCTCGAGTCCGTTGCTCTCTCTCTCTCTTGTCTCTCTTTCTGCTCTATTTTGCTCATTTTCTTGCTTGTACTTTGAAAGTTTTTATTAGTTTAGATGAAATATTTCCACCCATTTGACAGGATGTATATATTTATTCTCGATTATTTGTTAATCGTTTCTCTTTCCTCTTAATCTTTCGGTTAGGCTTGAGACTTACGTGGGATGGACACTACGGAATTCAGGTGGCCATTCCGATGCGCTTCAAGAAGCGTACATGTGGACTTTGTGGCAATTTCAATGGTCAACCAGATGATGATACCATAACCAAAAGAGGTGTCCCAGCATCTGATGTGAATACATTTTTCAAATCATGGAAACTTAAGCCATTTCGTAAACGAAAGCGACATCGGATTGATGAACAAACCAATTGATTATATCAAATGTGATTTTTATCAATTTTTCCATCTTCTTTTTCCCCGATTTGCCTGATATTGTATTTTTATTTTCTCTCTCTTATTCTTATTGGATTGCTGTCCTAAATTATTGTAATTATATCATGTAAATTAAATCAAAGACTGACATCTTAATCAAGACGAAAAGAGAATTACCACAAAAAACTGACCATTTGATTTTCAATTTTAGTGTGCATTTTATATTTTCATGGGCTCTTCAGTTAACCGGAGAAAGAATCACTCGATAAAGTGATTGGATATGTTGACGTATTAGAGGCAAAGTTGCTCTATTGATTTGAAGGAAGGGAAAAGATGGTAATAGTGTATGTCATAAAAAAAGAAGTTGACTTTGCTCAACGTAATCAGTTGCCATGATCATTTTTCCTATCTCATGTGATTTTCAATCTATCTACAGCTGTTCATAAGAGATTCCTGGATAGATGTTGATGAAAAGATGGATGTTACTATTTACATGAGTATGCATATTTTAGTGTGTTTTTTCTCTTTCATGATAAAGATTGATTTAATTAGATTGGGAAGTAAAATATTTTTATAGTATCACAAATTTGTCATCGAGATGGTTCTGATGGCTAAAATTCTCGATCAATTTGAAGTCTAGTCAATAAGTCATCAAAACTAGGGAAGATCGATCAAGATCTGACTGATTAGAAGGGTTTAAACGAAATATCCGAGATCTTTATTTGAGTTTAGAAAGGCATCCTCAAATCAATCAATCAAGGTTACCTGTGATCACCGAGATACACTCTCAGCTTACCACTGAAGATCTGAGTCTGAACTTTCAATCAGATAACTCAATAATATTGAAAGTAGAACTAAATTCAATTGAAAAAATTGAACTATTCGATCTGATGAATACCATTCATTTGAATTCCTTAAACTGACTACTAACAAATAAATGGATTGTTGAGTAGAAACTAGAATCAGACTAACAAGAGCACAAATTGATCACATTTATTCTATGTATTGTTCATTAGAGCCTATTCATGGTCAACACAAGTGTTGGTGATTATTGTTGAGCCTTTTATGAAGAAGTATGGAAAAATTTGATTATTGGTTGCTTGAAAAAATGGCCAACATGCGTACAGACTTGACAATTTTTCTGATTTTGAATGCCTCAAAAGAATGCCTAATCCTTGCTTTTTAATCTGCACATCAATAACCGGATAATCGAATCATTTTCTTTCCCAGAGGAAAGCAACCTTCATAAAATAAGGAGAGAGGAATGTGAGGAGAGGAAAAGCCAGTAAGTTTTCATACAAATACACTTTCATTTTATTATACTAATAGACAAAGTGAAAGAAATTTGTCATCATTTAGACAGAAAAATGATCAAAATGAAGCTACAGAAACAGGCGAAGCAAATCACAAGTTACGGAGGTCATTTTGACCAAGAACAAAAGGGATGCAGATGATTTTCGAGGAAAAGAATTGAATCCAGATGGAGAATAGATCAGATGTTGAATGAAAAGAGAGAGAGAGAGAGAGAGAGAGAGAGAGAGAGAGAGAGAGAGAGAGAGATGAAGATAAGTAAACGCTCGGCGATGAAAATCGATATTAATTTTAAGGTTGAAGGATGAGTTCGTGTGTGTTTGTGCATGTTGGTAAGTGATAGTCAACTAGCAGAAAGATTGAGAAAAGAATCTCACGAATATGGAGACATTGAATCGATTCGATTCTGCTTTTTTATGAACACAAATTGGAAATTATGATGATAATAAATCATATCGAACGAGCTCTTTGGTAGACGAACTGGAGCAAGACATCAAGCTTTTCTCATTCCTTATAAATTGATTCCTCTAATCGAATGGCTGTTTACCAGATCAGTTCCAATGAAATGCAATCGAAATTCCTTAGACACCTCTGTTTATTTGTATTTAACCATTAGTAGTAGTGACCATCAATGGAAAGTAGAAAGATAGAAGGTAGGGAGAAAGGAGAGAGAGATTTTCGTGAGAGGAAGAGAAGAGGGAAAGAGAGGGGAGAAAAAGTGATCAGAAACAAATACATGATTTGTATCACATACACACAAGAACATTAGAGTATCATGCAGGCCAGCGTGAAAGAGAAAGAAAGCTTGCAGGAAGAGAGAGAGGAAAAGAGAAAGAGAGAGAGAGGAATAGAGAGAGACTTGAAAATCTAGGGAGACGCCTCGAAGAGGCTGGAAAAGTGTCAAGAGAAAAGAGATTCGGGAAAAAAATTTATGATGGAAATCATTACGTTGCATATCTTTTGGTCCATAGTCTGGCAATTCTATCGTGTTCCTCTTTATTTTGTAAATATTGAGTGGCAATATTACCAACCAATGGATCAGCTGATGATGGAGAGAAAGAGAAGGAGATAAAGTAGGAGAGAGAGAGAGAGAGAAAATGGCAATGGGTTAGATAAATGATGGATACACAGGCAATTTATCGACTTTTCTCTTTTCTCTTTCTCTTCTGCTTCTTCTACTCAGTGACATAAGTGATGACATGAGAGCAATTGGAAGAAGCTGAGAGAAGCTGAGAGAAGAGTAAGAGAAGAAAAAGAAAGAAAAAGAGAGAAAATGATAGAGCAAGTATTGAACAGAAAAAGAGAGAAAAGAGAATGGAATATCCAAGATTGACGAACCTGGATTACTGTCAGTTAATAAGGAGCAGATGGATAGCAAAACCTTGGATATTGTCAATGCAGGACTCCAATTGTCTTTAAGAATGTCCAAGCAAATAACTCCTTGACTGTTTATGTTACAATGGTATATACGTGTTCGAAAGGTTACCTTAGGAGGCTTGAAAGGATATTCAGGTGAAAAATGAATGTCCAAGAAAAATACACCCCCTTCATACACTGATCCAGGAGGACCAAGAATTGTGGACACCCATTCATACAGATTGTCACCTTTGGGACCAGCGCTACAATTGGGTGGTGGATCGAGTGTAATTTCGGCGAGCTCTTTTTGAATACGCTTTGCACTGGTTGACAGCGATTTATGCATTCGAGGATTATCATGAAATCGATGTGGCAATACTTGTTTACCACCACAATGATTATTATTAGCATTATTATTATTACGTTCACCATGATTGGTACTGGATGCTGATGAACCATTGGCTGATACAACAGATGATCCTGTTGAACCATTGCTACTGGCTACTGACGAATTGTTACCATTGGCCATGATGGGTGATGGTGAAGAGGAAGATGATGAGGGTGATGATGATGAAGAAGATGATGAGGATGAGATGGCAGCAACACGAGAAGAAGGATGTGATGCTGTTGAACACATATGATTATGATCGGATGTTGTGGTGTGATGATTTGAAGAGGATGATGATCGACTGTTACCAATCTTGGGACGCTTAGTTTTCTCTCGATCAACACGATCCTCATTCATTTTTGATGGTGAAACGAAATTGGCTTTTTAATAGTGTATATATATACTATTTTCTTCAAATTGTAATTTAAAACTATCAGACAGAGTATTTCTCCTCTGTTTGATCAATCAATTCTTTTTTTTACAAGAGTTAAAGTTACAAAAATGGCGAAGCTTTAATTGTTGCTACAAAAAAAAGAGAGAAAAATGAATTGATTCACTCTCAAACCCACAATCTTTCTCATTCACACACATACACACAGACTTCGATGTCAATTCCCTCTTTCTATGACTCTATACAAATGTACACACACATAAATATACTGATCACTACTAGTCAAATTAAATTGATATACAATCAATCGATGACAGGCTTAAAAAATTGTTGTTGGCCTGATTGTTGATGGTTTACAAGTATTAGTAATAGTTGAGTTTTAAAAAAAACAACAAACAAGATTCACATACACTTGCAATCCTTTATTCTGAGCCTCCTTCCAGTTGCTCAAAAGCGCCACGCACAGTTCCTACTGATCTTCTCTTAGAGGATTTTTTTCCTCTCTCTCTCTCTCTCTCTCTTTCTCTCTTTCCCTGTTTCCTATGTGATGCTAAATTCTGGTTTTTCCTTTCCAGAGAGAAAGAAAGAGAGAGAGAGAGAGAGAGAGAGAGAAAGAGAGAAAATAGACTATAGAGTCCACATGCTCACTATGGCAGCCGAAAAATAATGTAGTCCGAACTATTGGGACTAGGGGTGAGAGATGGGAAAAGATGAAGAACCCCTCTTTCCATATCGGCAACATAGGCCATAGGTTATCATCAGCATCCCCTCATAGAGGAAGAGAGAGAGAGAGAGACCACAGATCGTGCAGATCAAATGACAGCGATTGTTATTGATCGATTGTGTGTGATTTAAATGAATACTAGGCTGACAGATGGTATGGATGCAAGATGGACAGAGAGTGGCCTATTTTACGGGAGAGCATGATTTTTGATTGCTAATCAGAGAATAATTTAGTTGATAATATGAGTATTTGATCTGTTTCTCTCTTCTTCACCAAGTGTAAGTTCAACTTCAAAAATCTATGATGAGCGATCAAATATTCTAGAGGAGATTTCGATTTTTCCAACTGTCGATCAAGATATAAAGTTCTCATGCTGGTTGAATCGCTACTTTTCAAAGCGAATTTTGCCCTGAAGATGTGATATGTAAATATATGTGTATCAGAATATTCCCAGGAAACATATGCATTGTCAGATTGTCAAATAGATTGACAAAAAGTCACATCTTGATCATGGTTTCTTGGTCTAATTCTAAGTTCAGACTATTTTTTGTTTCCTTCCGTTGGATGACAGACCTTGTTCTACTGGTGAAACCTCACAAGACAAGAGAAAAAATGAAATTCTCGAAGGAAAATTGAAGTTCTGATACGTTTTCCAGAAAATCTTTTCGATAAAATCAAATTAAGCATCTTAGTAGTATAGTAGCCAAAAAATTAAGTACACTCTCAAAAAGTTTGATGAGGAAAGAAGACTAAACTATTTGATAAGGATTTCCATGATTCAACAAATTTCAACTGCCTTAATTAGCATTATACAAGATTATCACTTCCCGGAGGGAATCCTCGAAAATCCTTTGATCATGGCCAATAATTTTTTGGTGAGAGAGTGTGTACAGCTCTTTTCTGAATGATTGATACAAACATTGGCGATAAGGTAGCTTTGGCTAGTGTTCTTATCGCCAATGTTTGTATCAATCATTCAGAAAAGAGCTGTATGTGTAGCTCATTGATAAGGTAAAACTTTTTTGATGTTACTTTTACAATTTATTTAGATAATTGGAACAAATTTGAAACAATTAGATAAATTTTATCCTCTAAACGTTAATCGATGATTATTCTTTGAATGATAAGCGCTTTAAAGTGACAGCTTCTTTCTCTGATCACCACATAACGATAAACATTCATTGTTTATTTTTGATTAAAATCTCATTTTATCATCTTTAAAAGATGTGATCTTTGAATCATGAACTCTAAACGAATAATGACGATTTCACACAATTTACTCAATTTTATTTAATTCCCTAAATAATTTGGAATAACCATAAATATTCCAATGATTCACATCCCATGAATTATGAGCTAATAATTAATATTAATTATATATATATATATATATGTATATATAATATTGATACCAACTTTAGAACAAGAACAAACGAAAAAAAGGGAGAGAAAGAGAGAAAAATTTTCTTGAAGAAGAAGAAAACGAAAGAAGAGAATATTTATCCCGAATGATTATGAATGAGGTTGAGGTCTATAATGGCCCACAAAATGAGATTGTTTTCAACTTTTAGTCGTTCTTATTATTATGAATATAAACGTATTTATTTTGATTATTCCGTGTTTTTTTTCGTGTTCTTATCCGTAACTTTGTTGTTGTTGTTGTCGTCGTTGCTGTTCGATAACTTTAGAACATTCGATTTCTCTCTTTTTTTTCTTCCTTTTCTCTTAATCTGTACAATAACTTCTGAGCTCATCAGGTGAACATGCTTTTCGGCAACATTCATCGGCAACTCCTCTAGTATGTCGTATTAAGTAGATGGCATTTTCTCGTGCCGGCTTACGAGTTGATCCAAGTACCGAATAGGCTGTTGTTTGGTCCAGAAAGTATGCTGGATATTCTGGATCATCTGGTGAATTTGAATTCATAAGCCTAGCGAGTGCTCCAGTTTGCCATGGATCATCTAATAGGAATAGAAGGAATAGAGAGGAGAGAGAGAGAGAGAGAGAGAGAGAGAGAGAGAGAGAGAGAGAGATATGAAGAAAAACAATCAATCAATTATTTTTGTGTGTGATAGAGAATGATGAAAAAACAATGTAACTTCTGAGAGGAAATAAGATCACATATGTGAAAACAATCTAGTCCATAGTTAAACAAAAACAAAGGGTTTTCTCAGGTGAACATATAAAAACATCTCATGAGATGATTCTTCACACAAGATCATCATCGTCATGAATCTTGGTCATGTTTGAGACGAAAAAAAGAAAAAAAGGTCAAAATAGGAAGGACATCTTGCATCATCTACATCATAAACAATGTTCCATTACATGATCATGTAACCACAATGTATGATACCGTATTGTTCAAAAATACCACGGACTATGTCACAGTTCTCACGGGTATCAGTTAGCTTGCATGATCCTCTCTTGTTTTTTTCTCTCTCTTCACTTAAATTTCATGGGCTCAAGATACTTTCATCGTCTTTTTTTGTTTTTAGATAAAAAAATGAACCCCTCAAGATTACTAGTATTTTCTTTGCCTAAATTCTATTGTGGAAGATCTAGTGTATTCTCCGTGTATGTAAAAGAAACTATACCATACTTTATCAAGATAATCTTGCACTTTAGATGTGTTTACCATGACACTTGCACTTAATGGTGACACTAAAAATAGCAAATCGGACATTTATCAAATTTTCATCATCACTTTGACAAAAAAATCCGAGATACAAGAACTAGAACTGTTCACTAGGGTAAACAAATAGAGCTTCAATTGTTTTTCAAAACTATATATACACACATATACACAGCACACTCAGAATGCTTCTGTACTATGCTAAGAATCAGTGATGTACCACAGTGGTGATGATAAATTTTGCCAACAATCGTGGATTGAGAAAATTCATCTCTACCATTGGAAAATCTAATTTGAGCTAGAAAAGAATTCTGATTCTTCGAATTATTCCCTTCCACCCTAACACCATAATCAGATTCTGATGGAGTTTTTATTTTGGATTCCCTCTCATTCATCATTCAAGAAGTTGGTTGATTGGTTTCCCTTGAACTCTCTCCTCTGTGTTTAATTTGCATCGTATAGCTTTGCATATATACTCTATCGTATCAAATGAACTTGGGCAAACTTTCACTAGCAAACGCTTGACACACATAGAATTGCGTCAATTCATCCAAGAATCTTATTTGATAAAAAAGATTCTTTCCCCCCTACATACAGGTGGAACAACAAATTCTCATTCCGTGTGTGCATGTGTTTGATATGTCTGAAAAGAAAAAAACTTGGAGTATGAAAAAAATAATATATATCAACTTGATATAAATCAACTCAAACTCCAAGTGTGTCTCGATTGCACGAAACTGTCATGATGATCACTCCACATCTTCGAGAACCCCCCCCCCCATAGTAACAACATCAGCCAAATGTAAGGTATATACATGTATATCAAATATACCTGATGGAGTATTCCCTAGATGAACAAGCTTCTTTGTGTGATTGGAATCATAGGTACAATGTGATGCTGGGAGGGGATAAAGCTTATGAGCTGATTTATGCCTAGAGGACTTTAAGACTGGCCTACCAGATATGAATAAAGTGTCGGGTAATGTTCAAATGGCTGTATGATACTCGAATGATTGAAAATGGATTGAAAAGTGTTTGCGAATTCACTTCAACATATAAGTGGAATGATGCTGATTTGAAGCATTTTCATTGAGCATATCTTTTCGCTTTTTTTTCTTCGATAAAAGAAAAATTATGTCGACAATAACTTGCAACTACTGTGATCTCGATATCATCTTCTATCAATGTGCCTCAAAGTTTTATGTCTGTGTATAACGTGCTACTTTATAAAGGCTATCGGGAGGGAATTTTCATTGATCAGCGATTTTTTCTAGGTATGAACGGAACAATATCAATCCAGTGATCTTTTCATTCTGAAAACATTCACTATGTATAGACAGTCAGAGAGAAAATTTATGAAGTAAGCAGTGATAGTTTGAGAAAAATAGCACTACAATCTTGACTCGGTTCAATCTTAACTACCTAAACTTGGGACTTTATCACTAGCTGACTCGATTGAACCCTATGTACAAAGTTGCTTATTCTATTAAGAACAGGATGTTCAAAGGCTCATAGCAACAAAATTTGAGCCATTCCATGTATCTGAGGGAATAAAAAATCTTTGAGAATAACCAGAGAATGATATTCAAGCTACTTAATTGTGGAAGGTGTTCGATTGGATTGAGAGTACATACTAGCCCTCTAGTCCCCTCATTACAACTATAATTGAATTGAAATTGAAGAATTTTTCGACGATATCTCCCTGAATCCTGAGAATGGTCAAAATCGAATTCAAATGATGATAGCAATAAAATTATAATCTTATTTCAAGTTAATGCTTACCTTGTCCTGGAATCATATGCTCTTGTTGATCCAAAGGATTTTGAACACGAAATGCTCTCTTTGGACTGGCAAATTTTCCTTGACACACTAATTCCAATGCCTCATGCAATTTACTGCCGCATAATTGAATTGATTGTCGCTTGGCTTTCAGTGAAGACACAAAACTAGATCGTGTTCCTCGAGTTCTCTGGGGTAAGCCAAAAAATTGTGGAATCATGGAAAAAATTCCCAAGATAACCGAGAACAAAATGAATGCTCTAGAAGGGGCAACCATGTCTGTATTATGAGAAGAGAAAAGGAAATAAAATTGAGTAAGTGAGATAATGATGAATTCAAAATATGAGAGCAATTGATCAATGCTGTTTTGGAAAGTTCGCATAAGTTATCCAGGAAAAGTGTGATAGACAATCTAACGGAACCCGCATATCAATCTAGGAAAAGATTCTCCCACAGTTTCTCACCATCAAACAGGCAATTCTCCGAATCAAATCGAATCAAATCAAATACTGGAGAGAGAATGAAGAGGAGGAGATTGAAATCATGCATGAAAGTTTTTTCATTCAACCTTATTTTGAAATCTGTTTATGATTTAACGAAATAGAGAAAGTCTCAAGATTAAGTATGGTCGAATACATCACAAAAATATATCCATCTAAGCCATAATCCATCATTTGGAAGATTTTTTCTCTCTCCTTTAACATTCTCTCTCTCTCTCTCTCTCTCTCTCTCTCTCTCTCTCTCTCTCTCTCTCTCTCTCTCTCTCTCTCTCTCTCTCTCTCTCTCTCTCTTTCATGTGATATACCGTTAAGATCGGTAGCCAAATACCACACACTATTAACGCTGGTCTCACTTCCAGGCTGTGTGTGAGTGTGTTTTGCATTGAGCTGTTTTTCGTGCGTTTCTTGCTTATGTATTTTTTCTAGAATGATCTGAATATGACACAAATCAGTTGACCTCTCCCACACAATATTTCATCTTTCACTCTTATGTAGTATTTGACTTTTATTCCCACCTAATATGCATTCGTTTGTCCATTTGATAATCGATATTCACGATTGATCATGGAAGGAGAGAGAAAGATGTAATAAGATGAACATTGCTTAACAAATCTGTCAGTTACTCTTGCCATTTTTAGAACTTTATCTTTTAGTACTTTTTATTCCAAGAATTTTTCTCATGGCTATTCTATTGAATCACTGCCTATTCACTATCTTCCTTTTATTGGTGTCATTCTCATGGCTATCAGAAACAGATAATGTGAGAATGTGTGCATGTAATGATAGAACATGGAATCTTAGCCTGATAATCAATTGAATGCACACACGAATAACGTGAGTAAAAATTGGTTGACCAATTTCTCACTCAGTCTAGACCACATATACACACACACACATGTGGACCATTATTGTTAATTTTATTGCAAAATATGTGAAAAAATTTACAAGAAACAAACTCAATAACTACCACTTGTTTATTGATTGATTGGTTACACCAGAAGAAGGCAAAAAGAATGCCAATAAGAAGGAAAAAAACAATCATCATCAAAGAATGATGATTTTGTATCATCTATCTTGCTCTCTCTCTCTCTCTCTTTCTTTCTTATATTTTCAATCTATCAATCCCTACCAGCAGCATCAATGATGTCTGATCAAACTTTGAACACACGCAATCTCTTGTAGGGTAAGAAATAATATATCAAATCTTATTATGCCACCCCCTGATACATATCTCTCTCTCTCTCTCTCTTTCCTATTTTCTTTTCTTTCCCCTTTCTGCGGGCACATCAAATCAGCTCTCGAGAAGCGATGATCCTGATTATTTTTATGTATGTAACGTCAGGGACGATACTGCCTCCGATCCAGATGATGATCTGATTAACTTTTTTTTCCCGCGCTAACATTTCGAACTTCGACCCTTTTCCCAGACATATCAGTCTCTGTCTATGGAATGCAATGTACTATCGTACTTATAATAACTGTTACAGGAAAATAGATGAAAAACATCTTTTCTTACCTAATTCATTGTTACTATAGGTAGAAGTAATAGACACACACACTTACACATACAGGTTGGAGCGATGGGTTAGAAAAAAAATCTCATTCATCATTGGACATCATCTAAGGCATCATCTAATCACGTTCTCACTCTCTTCAAAATTTTCCTGCATGATTGGATCTTCTTTTTCTCCTCTCTCACAAAATCTGATTATTTGGCTCAACATGATGCTTGGAAGTGGAGTAAAATTGTGAAATTGAGACCTTGTAGAAAAATATGTGTTTACATCATCTTCACATATATTTGATAAAGATTTTATGAAAGAAAAAAGAAGATATCGCTACTGGATTGCTATTCTCTTCGTATTCAATCAAAATATGCCTGATACTTGACGACATTTATAAGTAGCAGATTAAGATATACTGGTAAATGAGGAATTTCTTTCCTTCCTCTCTTCCTCACATACGCCTACAATTAATTCGATTTTGATTGCAAATTAAATCCAATCATCAATCCTGCCCACTTTTCTAATTTTGTCACTAATTTTGACCATTTCTTCTTCTGCCATCCGTTTTTTCGATCTCAAAATAAATTTTCAATTATTCCACTTACTCTGAATATCCATATACATACAAACATTCACAATAAACCGATGATTAGCATACAAGAATGCGGAAACATAGACATAAACTTTTCCCTTTCTCTCTCTCTCTCTCTCTCTCTCTCTCTCTCTCTCTCTCTCTCTC